>JAPMOQ010047415.1:0-24425 GCA_026543055.1 Argiope trifasciata | reverse complement strand
CACACACACACACACACACACACACACACACACACACACACACACACTGAGCTTTATTATAAGTATAGATGACAAGAAAATAACAAAAAAGCGTGAAGGAGTTATTGTACTAGCAACTACTTAACTTCTACAGGAATACGATTTTACTAGTAAGAATGTATATAACTTATAAATTCCAATAAAAATTTCTGTGGGTGATTTTTAAAGAATACTTAGAATCTGGGGAGACTACAGTACCATGTTCAAAGCAAAAAAAACAAAATATTTTCAATTGAAATATTTATTTTTTTATATCAGTTTTTAATATTTTGATGGAAAAAACATTGAAATCGCAACTTCACAACGGATTTTTCACATTTTCGAGCCGATTTTCAATGATAATAGTGGTTGGTCATCCATTCGGGAACGCTTAGTTACGGTATCACCTAGAATTACTTGAAATTTTTTTATGTAACATGTGTTGACATTCTTTTACCGAGATTTCGATAATTGTATGGGAAAAAAAACTTTTTTTTTGTTTTTTAGTCACAAAATTTTTGAAAACATTTTGTCATTCTGCGAAGTATTAAGTAAAAATATGTATCAAAATTACCTGGAAATAAGGGTAATTGAAAAGGAAATGATTGTTATTCGACCTGATAAGCTTAGCACAGAATATTTAATTACTGACAAATTCAGAAATTGACGGTTTTTCGTTTTCTTTGTTTCTGTTTTCTTTGTCTCAAATATATTTGTTTGAAAGAAAGCCGAAGGAGAAAAAGCCTACTTAATCATTTAACTTTAATATTAATTTTGTATTGAATTATGTCGTATTGTTGGAAAGGTTTATTTTATTTCTCTTGTTGCAAATTAATTATTCAGGTAATTGCTCTCAGAAAAATGAACCATATCTGGAAAAGCCCTGAAAATAGCGCCCTCAAAATATCCACTTTTGAAAATTCTACAGGAGCCCGGGCCAGAGGAAGACCTCCAACTTGATGGCTGCATGATGTGGAAAGAGACCCGAATGTTCTGAGGATAAAGAGCAGGAAGAAAGTGGTGGAGGGGGGAGATAGAAAGTGCGTGTGATTGAGGCAGCCAAGCTCTGCAAAAGACTGTTGTATTCATGAGGAAGAAACAAGTGTACTGCTATTGCTAGTATATGTCTTGAGAGTTGCATTATCTACATCTGTTGCTAATTAACTTCAAGACAATTTTGATTTCACTAAGAATAAAAAGAACTGAAGGAGTCGACATTTCTTTCAGACTTCTATATGAATTATGTCTTTTTTAAGTTCCAATTTCTATGTATAATCATGCAAGTTGCCTATGAATTTTAGATCAAGACTATAGATGCATACTGATGTTCACTAAAAAATTATTCTTTCAAGAAAAAGTGGTAGGCATGCGAAGTAGGATAATATCGCAATGAAGAGCTTTTGATTAAAATCCCGATTTTCCCTTCATATGACATATAGAGATTGCATAAAACTCTTCAATAAATTTTATGGCCAATATTTCCATTTTTCAATCTTGTATCCATTATTGGTTGGCGGCTTACAATACAAACAAACTTTTTTCCTTCGCGAAAACTCAGAAAATTTTCTGCATCAAGTGTTACGCCAGGAATTAATCTATCGATTTTGGTTTACCTCGAGCTCCAAGAGTGCAGGGGATAATTGAAAATTTATTCACAATTCTTCAACAAGCCGGAAATACAAACGTGCCATTCCTAACATATGCCTGGAGGAAGTTGCATTATCTACGACAGCGCCGTCAGCCAAAATATTTTTATCGTTTTCTTCCCTACAACGTTGTCTCGCAGTGTTGAATTGATTGGTAAAAATCGTTGAGTTTCTCTTTTTACCTAGCTGACATTGAGAATTCCAGGTTTAGGAATTCTACAGATCTTTCAGCAGTCTGTTTCTTTCCTGAAGGAAGTTCTTTCCTTCTTTTTAATACGGGAAAAAGTAAGGCTGAAGGCCAAAAAATCGATCGCAGCTGTTTGTTTCTCTCAATTTTTGCTTGAACCCTTAATGGTAGGTTGGGTTATTACTTTAGTGCTCAAAGTTTTATTGTTATTCTTCTACTCGCCGTTTCAGCTATTTCATAAGAGATTTAAAAAAAATGAATTGTATTTCTTATAAATTGTAAAAAAATCTGCCACAAACTGGATGGTACTTATATCCACGTCGTCACAAAGTAAAATATTTAAAGTGATTTCTTTTCAAAAGCTAAATATTGCAAGTGGCATATATTCGAAGAGAGAAAAAGATAAGAAAGAAGCCACTTCCGTTTATTTAGTTACTTTAGGAGATGTATGTCAAATGACTAGACTGTATGTCATTATTCTAGTTTCAAGGATGTTTTGAATGAGACTAACAAGAAAGAGCAAAAAGTAATATGTTCCAAACTTTTTCCTTTTTCGAAAATTGACTTATTTATTATTATAGAATGAATAAATAGCTAAATAATAACTTGTATAGTGATTTGTAAATAAATTAATCCTTGTTATGCTACTTTGCTTGAATGTTTTATGTGTTTCAAAATCAACAAAATTATCTTAACGAATTAAATCATTCATTCTTCCATTCTACTCTTACACGTTAATCATTCCATTTTTTTTTATCATTTCGAAACTTTGATATACCTGATTTTATTATTTATTCCAAATATTTTTGGTCGTATCGCTAATCCGAAAATTTAAAGTTTTATTTGGAACTTCTAACTAAAGAATATTTCTCTCTCAAAACTTAAATCAGTTTATGTTCATGCTTACAGAACATTAATAACTTAGGATACATCAAGAATCATATGATGAACATGAAGATACTGTAACTTTTCTACTTTGTATCAAGTGTTTGTAACTTATGATTCTGACTACATACCGAGGAAAAAAATGAGCCTCCCAAATGATTTTCATTTTTTTGTTCACATATCATCTAGTAGTAGCTTTATTATTCAATTCTTCAT
The DNA here is from genome assembly GCA_026543055.1 of Argiope trifasciata. NCBI lineage: Eukaryota > Metazoa > Arthropoda > Arachnida > Araneae > Araneidae > Argiope > Argiope trifasciata. Next base: position 21,473 of record JAPMOQ010047415.1, on the reverse strand, counting down.
TTTATCAGGAAGCGTATTTTTAGTTTGAAATTTTATGGCATTACAAAATATTTAAATATATGATTACTGCACATTATATCGAATTTCGTTTCTAATGCAAATTTATCTAAGGCACTGCATTTCCAATATATACCAGTGTTTTACACAGAATTACGAAACATTGTTTTTCTTTTTGTAACTATGCACGAATCAATAACTGTTGAAGTTTCCAAACAATATTTAAATAATGATGCATTGGCTTCATAATTAGTTTATCCCTCTGAAGCTTCTGGAAAGTGTTTTTGAAAAAATTTAAATAATTTCAATGAAAAAATTTAATTATTACCTCATTCGAAAAAAATTAAAATTGGAATGCTAAAAGCTTAATATTTCATTTTATGTATTTTCGAATTTTTTTGGATAAAAGGCTAATTAGGCACATGATATTTCCATGGATATTTTATGTATTTATTCACCCTAAAATTAAGTAATATTTGATGGTTTTTAAACTTATAAACGATCCTTTCGTCTAGAATAATGAAACAATATGCTTTTTATTTCAATAAAAGAGAGGAACAAAATAAGTGGGTCCACTGAATTTTAAAACTCTTATCGGAATGTGAAGTACAGTACATCCTGTTTTATAATTTCATCACAGAATGTTTTTATCAGGCGATTAAAGTTGAAATGAAATTTTTGACTATTGAGTTATTAATTCGTTACAAAGGGGATTATTATTTGTTAGTATGATTGTCTATGTTTAATGAAACAAGCCAATAGAAATTTTGATATTAGAAACACTAAGACATTTTTATATATCATTCGATAAGATAAAAAAGGCGAATGTATGGACATGATGCAGATAAGATCATAACACAGAGTTTACGTTTGTAAAAAATATACAAAATGTATGAAGATTTGAAATTAAATAGTTTTAACAATTTCTTTCAAAAAAATGCCAGATGATTTTATGTTAAAAAGATTGCGTTTCTATTTGACTAAAAGCTTATTTAAATTCGGGAGATAGACTTTTTCTAATGTAAGAGTTCAGAAAACGTATATTATTTGATACATACAAGAATACACACAGAAAAATCCTCAATTATTGAAAAGAGTCATTTTTGTTTAGTATAACTTTTTTAATGTTTTATATCCTTTTCTACTATGATGTCATGATTAATAGTTAAATTATAATATTGCTTATACTCCATCAATTAATATGCATCATTTACATTAATCCCAGTTTCAGCTGTTTTTTGTTGGTTCAATACGATTATTTGAGATTCAGAAAATATTCACTACAAAGAAATTTTCGCAATTGCATATAAATAATTATGCCTGTTTGCAAGTAGAAAGTGCATCGATAGAATTATTTATAGAACATTTTTGAATTAATCAAACAAATATTCTTTTTTGTACATTAATTTTTCAAATATTTCTCTCCATAAGTTTTATCATTTAATGCTTCAAAGCAATACCTGAAAATAAGTCTGCATTAATGCCATTAAATTGGAATTCTAATTGAATTACGCTAATTTTGTGTTTTACGCAACAGTCTGATGGAATCCCTTTAGACCAAACCGGAAAACTTCACCTGAAGAGATATATGAAGGTCAACAAGGTCCAATTTCTTTGGAATTGAGAGGTTTCCCATTTCCTAAGGGAAATCTGAAAGACGAACAACAAATCAAAGACCGACAAGTGAATTCTTCGTTCATTATTGCTGCGCATTCCGTCTAAATTCGAAACTTTATTTTCCTTTTTTTTTCTCGTCTAGCCAATATGGCTGATATTTTCAAATCGTATTTTAATACAGGAGATATACAGGGTGTCCCAAAAAGATTGAAACGCGCTTTAATTCTTTAACCGTTAGAGATAAGTAGGTGATGTAATTTGAAAAAATGTTCAAAATAAGATAGGAGAGAAGATTACAATAAGAAAAAAAAATCCATCTATGAATTTTAAAAAGTTACACTTTTTACATTTTTATACAGCCCCTCTATGCAAATTTGGTCAATTAGAAAGTTTTTCCTTTCCATCCCAGAAGACCATTAAAAAAAACTGCATAACTTTATCTATAAAATTGAGTGAGTTATGCGTAATTGAAAATTGAACGCTGTTTTTAGTGACCATATACCAAAATGGAAATGGAAATTTGCAACAAATTATAAACACATAAATTCTTTTATATTATTTACAAAACACATTTTTGCGTATTTACGGTAGATTCACGATACAGTTACAGAATTGTCTTTTGTTTTAATCTTATCAGGGGCAAGTAATTTTATGCCGTGTATTCTAAATTTACATTAGAAATTTTATAAGATTTCGTTGAAAATCAATAAAAGCCATTTGGCAGATTTTTTTTAGCAAAATTTATAAAAAAGAAAAATAGTGTTAAATTAGTCTGGTATAATTTTAATTGTTTTCAAATTCATCACATTTTTGTCATGAATTCTAACATTCTAACACAGCGCATTCTAACAAATTAACTGCCGGACGATTTTTGCCTTTCATTTAACTGGAATTTAGCCGCTTCTAATACGTGTATATTAATTTTTTTTTAATTTTATTTTTAAGTTACATAAAGAAATGCCGACGATTATTTTTAAATTTACTTATTTAGTTCCAAAATAATTTCTTTCCTGTACAACTTAACCAAGATTTCCTCGTGCATATCAAAATAAAGTTTAGAAATCATTCAGCGATATTGAGTTTCATATTGTCGAAGTAAAAATACTGTTAACTAATTTTGCATTATGATACTTTTAACAAATGACGAACTATTTGAACTAGCAATGGTTTATTCTATTTGCAATAGAAATAATGCAGAAACTGCTCGGGAATTTGGACGACGATATCCCTATTTGCCTGAAATTTCACGTACATTTGTTTATCGGATGATGAGAAGATTGAGAACTACCGGTTCATTTAATCCAAGACCTGGCCCTGGCAGAAATATCTTGTTCAATGAAGACCAAGAAATTGATATTATTGCATATTTTTCTTCCAACCCACGATCAAGCATTCGAAAAGCAAGTGCAATTACAGGATTACCTAGGACGTCAATCCATAGAATACTTGAAAAACACAATTGGCATCCATTTTGTATTCATGGACTTCAAGCACTCCATCCCTCTGATTTTAACCGACGATTTTTTAAGCATTCTCCAATTGGTTATTAATCCAACAGGACACAGAGTCAAACTTTGTCAAGAACATTATGTGGACTGATGAATGTTTGTTTACGGAAAATGGACACATAAATGCACACAACGATCATTCTTGGAATGATACAAAACCATTTTTTGTGCAAGAAATACATCACCAGAGAAAGTTTTCTGTGTCCGTATGGTGCGGAACGGAAAACTGATTGGTCCAGTGTTTTATGAAGGAACACTTACAGCTACAAAATATTTGCAACTTATTTTAAATGGCATAGAAACAGATACTTTGGAGACGACACCATAGTAAAAAAAATGTATTTTCAACAAGACGGAGCGCCTGCAAACAAGTCTATAAATGTAACAAACTGGCTCAGCGAAAACTTTAATAAACAGTGGATTGGTCTGAATAGACCCACAGAATGGCCCCCCAGATCTCCTGATCTAACTCCACTCGATTTTTATTTTTGGGGTCGGCTTCGAACGCTAGTTTATAATGTAACTGACCTTCTGAATGTAACTGACCTTAAACAAAAGATAATTAATGCATGCCATAATATTACAGGAGGAGAACTCCAAAATATTTACAGGAGCATCATTAGAAGAGCCCAATTATGTATTGGTGTTGATGGAAAACATTTTGAGAATGCGTTATGATTCGTGTGTTTTTAAATGCATTTTCGTTTTATTTATTTATTATTATTTTTTTATGTTACACTTCTTACAATCTTATGTTGTCAAAACTGTTTAACTCCATCAATAAGGACTTTATTTAAATGCCATTTTGGATTTTTTTACGCTTATTATCTTTTTTGATCGAAGAATTTCTATTATCAATTTGGATATGGTCCCTATTTTCACCGACGAAAAGGTCTTTCAAGTGGTATGGAAAAGTGACATAAGTCAATTTTTTTTCGGTGTTATTATTCAAAAAGTTTTAAAGATACAGTTATGCAGTTTTTTTTAATGGTCTTCTGGGATGGAAAGGAAAAACTTTCTAACTGGCCTAATTTGCATAGAGGGGTTGTATAAAATTTTAAAAAGTGTAACTTTTTAAAATTCATAGGTGGATTTTTTTTCTTAATGTAATCTTCTCTCCTATCTTATTTTGAACATTTTTTCAAATTACATCACCTACTTATCTCTAACGGTTAAAGAATTAAAGCGCGTTTCAATCTTTTTGGGACACCCTGTATAATGCGCTGCAGAATTCTCTAAAACGGAAGCTTGTCACGTATTTGAAAATTGAAATGTTGTTTAAAATAAAATAAACTTTATATATTAAAATCCAGGTAATAAATTTTTTTATAATCCAAATAATTTATATTAGGAATATTTCTCTTTCAATCAAAATCTTCAATTTTTCAATCCTGATTTCTATTTGGAATGAAAGCATGTGTGTTGTCAGTTTTCTGAAAGATAAATAAGTAGACTTAAAGCAATTACATTTGGTACAAATATACTTTAAAAGGTGAGCATGTGCATCTCAAAGGTTAGTTTATCAGAAGTTTTAATCAAAAATTAAACAAATATAATAAAATAATTTTAATGAAAATTTTATCATAATTCCCAGTCCAATTTTCCGCCCATAATTTCCGAAAATGTAATAACACAAATTTGATTTTTAAAGATTTTCAAATTAAAACAAATGCCTTTTTAATAACAGGAATTTAAAATTCAGAAAAAAAAATACTTGAATGGCCAAATGCTTTTCAACTACAGACTTCATAATTTCAATGAAATTCAAACCGTTTTCATTTTTTCAAATATTTATATGAGGGGAATTTTTCTTAATTTTAAGGAAGAGAGATGATTAAATTATATAACAGACTGCATGAGGATTAAAAAAGTGATATTATATCTCTGCACATGGCAACATAGAATTTGAAGGAGATAACTCAGACATCGATGCTTTAATTTCACTAATGTCTAAAGACTCGATTTCATTAAGCAGGCTCCTTTTTTAACAGAATCATGGACATCAAGTTAGGCATAAGAGATTTAACTTAAATTAAACGCATCCAGTATTCCCAGAAAACCAGCTAGTCGCCAAAATAGGATAGATGAATCATAATTGAAATTTTTGTCTAAGAACAGTTTTTTGCTTTAATTGTACTTTAAATATGATCAGCTTCGAAAAATGTATAAAATAAGTAGGAAAATATCTAATAATGCATTTAGTTTTTATTTATGATTTTATCAAGAGTTTTTTTATTTATTTTCTTTTATGTTAAAAAAGAAAGTAATGATATCCATTTTGATCTGCAAGTATTATTGTTAGTAGTTATTTTAAGTAGCTTCCATTTTACCTTATTTTTCAATGCGAACAAAATGAATAAAATTCTTCACAAAGAAACAAACAAATGAAAAAGAGTGTTATGAAAGAAATATTAAACCATTCTTGAATAATAAACCTTCAATTTAATATTTTCTTTCTTGGAAGATGGCAGCCCTTTTAATAAAATTAGAGAAATTACGTCATCTAAAAGGAAAAAGAAAAGTTAATTTCTTTCTGGAACATATCCAATTCGATCTTTCTTATGTCACAAGACGACGACAAATTCTCTAGTTTTTCCACGAATTTATAGATCCTGTCGTTTATCATCAACACCAACATTATAGACATTGAATGGATAGTAAAGTTATAACTTTGCAATCTCCTTAGCAGTTTTAAAAATAGGCACAATACATGCATTACCTATATACATTGGTAATGCATGAAACACGTATCAATCATGTTACTATTCAACTTTAAACCTAATTGGAGATTTTTTATTAGGAAATTACAAAGTTGAAACAGCATCGATTGAGAAAGTCAGAAATTTTTTTTAATGTAGTAGAATGATTGCCCTTTGTTTCAGTTGCCACAAACAGCTTAGTGTATAATTTAGGAATGCAATTTTAATCATGAGAATATAGCGTTATGAGAATTAACTTAGATTTCATATGACGTTTTCAGATGAAATAAATTTTAATTTCCCCTTATAATTCCCATACATGAAAAATAAGATCTTTTCTTGTTTCCTTGTCCACTACTAGGCAAAATTAAGAGGGAGGGGAAGCCTATCCACTCTTATAGAATTGCAAACTGAAATCAATAAAACTGTCTGAAGGCTAACTACCGCATGTTTTGTCATCGTTAGAAGCAAATAAAGATTTTATTTTATTCAAAGAAATTTATTATGATCTTTTAGGACGTCATTGAATGGTAGTCAAACTTTCGATTAATCCTACGGTAATTAGAGGACAAAAAGTCTGCAAACTTATTTTTCTTCTTGCTATTTTTCACTGTTTAATGGATTTAATTCCATGTAATATTTAATTCAAAAATTTATTTATCATTTTCATATTAGCCACTACATTGGAATTAAAAATTTTATAAAGTGTGTACAAATTATTTATAATTTTGAATCATTTATTAATTGAAAAAATATCTATGAAACAATAGTATATATTAAAAGGCAAAAGTTCGTTTGAAAAATGGAAAAAAATTTAAAAGAAAAGTTGGAAATTTCAGAATTTCCAAAAGAGAAAAAGGAATTTTTTTAATTCAGATATTTATAAAATGGCTTGTTCAAAATTTTTAATATACTTTGAAATATTTCCTTTGGTCTTTGATTTAAGAATTAATTTTTAGCCAATTTTTAAATATTATATTTGAAAGGATAAATAATATTATAAAGCATTAAAACAAAATTAAAATTAATTTTAACTGAGCAAATTGCTTATTTTTCAGTGGAAATATACAGAACATGTGGAGAAATTATTACTCCAATTATGACAAAACAATCTTTTAGATTTTAATTTATGAGATTTTTCGGAGGAAGATTTTTACACAATTTAGAATTGTAAAATACAACATTTGAATACTGTACAATAATACTAAAAAGTAGATAATGAAAACAAAAATGGCTGAAACTTTGCAAAAAGATGTAGAAATACAAATTATAATGGATGTATGGTATAAAAAGTATCCATAAATTCCGAATATTGAATAAAAAATATATTAGATATTTTCATCAAAAAAGACTTTTCAGTTTCGCACTGAAAGTATTTTATTTGTCTCGATCATAATTTTGAAATAAAATACAATTCTATTTTAACACTAACGGGCGAAATATTCCTTTTACTGTCATCTTTCCTTTGTGAATTCTTAGAATGCTTTCTATAATAAGGGTCGCGGTTTAAGGGCCTGATATCCTTGTCTTCTTCGAATAAGTCTGATTCAACTCTATATTATTGCTATAACTTGTTACGTAAGGTTAATAATCACATGTGACAGATATACATAGTAGGTATTATATATATAAGAATAGTAAAACTCATTAAATAGAATTTGAGAGAAGTACTTATAAACAATCATAACTCCATGGATATGTTGATATTGACCTTTAAAATATTTTTTGAACTTCAACAATACATTTTCTTTAAATTAGAAAATGGTCCTGAAGTCAAAACTTTCAGATAATTTGTACCGGATGAAAAGTACCTCCAATCAAACGAATTTGAGTTACTCCCATAAAAAATCATCAAATTTTAACTTGGCATCTCTTCTAAACCGCTTAAGATGAAGAATTTGATTCTTCATTCGAACAGTATGCCAAGAGTTTTATTCCATCTAATATTCCTAGTATATAAAACACTACAAGTATCCAGAAAAATATTTCCAAATACTTAGTAAATCTCTTAATAATCTTAAATGCCTTATTAGTGCCTATGAAATTTTCAGCATTATCAGAAAATAATACAATTTTGTTTCGCTTTTCAAAATTTCTCGTTAAATTTTTATGAAAACCAATCGGTAGTTATCTCTACATAGATAGTGCATTTAGCAAAGCAAATATATACGGCAACATATACTTCATGCTGAATTCTTTTTCCTTGGTATATTTTTTACAGTAAAATAAAGAATCTGAAAATTTTATACCTCATAAATTCAAGCAATAGTTTTCAGTTTTTTCTGAATTCCGAATTGTTTTTCTACAAATGGTTCGACCATTTAATTGACAAAATTCAAACCTTGATTAAAAATGCAGAAAAACTTAATAATTTAAATGATCATTGACAAAATAGTTTATTATCAAAAGAGCAAGTGTAATTTAATCATGCAATAAAATTGAATTTTTAAAAATTCAGATTAAAATTTTTGTCTCGTTCCCCACTTCCTACTTTGAGCAGCCCTTTTTCACTTAGAAACGGATAAAAATTTAATCTGACATATATTTGACCTTTTTTTCTAAAGAAGTTTTATATTTTAGTAAATTCTGTCCCTGGATACTTTTTAGAATCAAAATTTCTCCATTGTTAAGCTCTTTATTATTTAATCTCTTTGTTTTCTTTTTACTACAATCACTGATATATCTGAAAATTGCTAACATAAGATTTATTATATTTTAATTATTAATAAGATTCATTATATTACTATCAAATAAACTAATAGAAATGTAAAAATAGAAACAGAATTGTTGAAGTTACAATTTTATAATCTTAGAAAAAATCGACAGGAATAACTGCTGCGTGAATGTCTTTTTTAGGATACTTTTTTGTTTGAGAACTACAGACCCTTCCACCATAACTCAAACTTTTTTAGATTGCCAGTGTTAACTCCTCTAGACAGAAGATCGACAGTTGTTCTCCTGGGATGAAACATGTCGCCTCTGCATTTCTTTTGTTAGTTCTTTTATCTTGGCGATTCTAATCAAAGCGATAGTTTTAAGATGGGATGATTTTTAAAACAAAGTTAACTCAATTTTGGAATCAAACAACTTCTGCAAAATTTTTAAGATAAGATAGCTTCTTTAATTCGCTTTCAAAGTAAAATTGCTCTATTATAACTCTAATCTTGGTATTGCCATCTCTTTTTAAAAATACAAACTATTGACTTACTGGCCATTGCCGGATTAGATTTCGTTACCGCGTTTCATTCAATGACTGCTTAGTAGACTACTTCAAAAGGATTAAAGAGAGCTCTGTAATTAGATCATTGTCTTTCTAATTAAAGTACATAAACTCATTTCTATAATCATCATACATTTCATACATGTACATTTTGTTATAAAATACAATTTTAAACACCTTTACAAATTTTAGTTCCATTTTATTAATAATAATGAGCTTTAGAATTGATATGCCATTTATTTTTATAAATAGTTTAATTCAAATATTTGAATCATTGAAATATATTGAATCCAGTAACATTAAAAGTCGGGTTGAATATTAATGCAAGTTATATGTATTAGCTTATAACAACGATATCTATTTACAATGAAAGACCATGTTCATTCTTTTATTTTGCAATTTGTCTGTTTTTTAAAAAAAATTAACGTCGGGAGCTGGAAAATATAATTACCAAAACACAATTTCATATACGATTTAGAAATGGCGAAATTATTTGTAAAATTTCTTAAAAAATGACTAGAAATGCGTTAGTTCAGTGATAAAAATTTAAATGAAGAGATATTTCTCAGACCATATTTTAGAAAACATTCAATAAATATTTTTAATACATTTTCAAAATATATTCAAAAAAAAAACTTTACAAAAGGAAATATTTAATATAATTAATTTTTATAAAATTCAAAAATAGTATTAAAATCCAATAAATAAATCTTTTATAAAAATAAATATAAATAAATCTTTTATGAATCTAAGGAATTGTCATTCATTTTCATTATCAGAAAATATTTCGAATTAATTGCATGCTTTTATTTCTTTTCATGATTTGATTGAATTTATTATTAATTATTTATTTTTACATATTATGCAATAATTAAATATGATAAACAAATTTTATTTTTGAGTACAAAATATTCTCTAATTTAACTAATTCCTGAAACATAACTATAGTCTAGGATAAGAAATTGTTTACAGGCACAGAGTTGAAGTGCCTTTATGACAGCAGTCTAAAAACGTGACAAGGTTTCTTTCTTCATTGCTCTGTAAAATTCGAACTTACAATGAAACTATCTCCCCTTAACCTCAAAAATCGATATAAAAAACATTGGAACAGTAATTCAGTGCGATATCCTTATCTCCAAAATTGCTATTGCTCATTTCTCATACCTGCGTTCCTAATTCTTTTTAGTAACTTATTCCTTGCTATTCTTATTCAGTTTATCATGTACGTACTCCTAACAATCTTCTCAAAATACTTATTACTATTTTGCTAAAATATAATTGACGGAACTGACAAAGAGCAAAAATGTGGGCATGTGAGCTATATTTTGTTTCATGTGGAGTTTTTTCCTCCTCCTCCTCTTTAAATAAACAGGTTATATGATCCATTTTTACTCAATACTGTTAACATGATTCGTTAACATAAAGGCAATATAAACGTTTTTTTCTTATTAATCAAAAGTATTCTCTAACAATCGCGAGTCGATGCTCAAAGTCAGAAACGTACTTCGCGTAAGGAACTTAAATAGAGCCAGAGAAATCACAATGCAACTTATTTTTCGATAATAAAATGAGAGAAGCTAAATTCTAAATTTGGGGTTCCAGCTTTTCAACTAGTCTTAAATTCCTCCCTGGTGGAATTCGCAAGCAGCAAAATATCTTTAAAAGCCGAATTACTAATGAAAAATTGCATATTGTATATGAATAAAACTTATCAATTAAAATCTCTCGCGACACTAATAATTATTGCAATAATGGCACTTATTATATGCTCAGAAAACATTTTAATTTGTTTAAATGAAAATTGCTTGATTAAAAGATTGATAGTTGCAGATAATTAAATAGGATCGTTTCGAGTTGTGCATTCTTTATGCACTTTAATGTAACTTTAATGCCCTTTAAAGTAAATTTGGGCAAAATTGGACAGATTAAAACAGAATTTAGCTTATTTCAGTTGTATTGATTCCTAATTTGAAGCAACACTAAGGCTATTTTGAGAAGACCCTTGTAATTTTAACCTCCGTCAGATGAAGTGAAACGCGTATAAGATGGTACCTTGTCTGCAAGTTTCTGCACCGCAGAAGTAAAAGGACCATCCTAGGGCCTTTGACTGTTTTCTTGTGTCCAGTTAAATAGTTGTTTCACGTATTTTTAAAATTAGAGACATGGATTTTTAAAGAGAAAATGAAAAGCTAATATGTCTGTTCACAAGGAGAACTTCAGTTTTTACTTTCTTATAAATGAAGTATATGCAAAGAGAAAGCTTTGTAATCCACAAAAAGTTCGACCTCAAGATTTTGACGAATCTCCACATTAACTCAAAAACGCGTTGAAAGAGATTGTCGGAATTTAGTATGTGATATTTACACTAAAATCTTAAATTTCTTTCGAATTTTCAGCGGAGCCCTTTTATGTAAATACGTCTGTCTGTGTAAGTGCAAACAAGCTTTGTAACTACAGAACGTAAAAAGTTAGACAGCTTAAGCAAAACTGTGTACTGAATTTTAAGTACCAGTAGGGGATAAATTTTTGAACCACATTCCTGGACTGATTGGTCGCTTGTTGGTCTATTTTTACAGGCATTCAAACATTTTAGCTAAAAAATACAATGAATTACTTAAATTTAGTTTGGTTTGTTATCTCTTAAATAAAATTACTGTTACGTGCCAAAATTTGGTGTCAATCAATCAGAAAAAAAGGCATTCAAAATTCATGATCACTTTTCCTCATTACAGCACAAAAACAAAAACCTGAAAGCTCATGTCTCTACTGGCCTTGCTTCAGGTCCGCAGTTTTATGGAGGAGAAGCGGAAATAACCTCTTTATAAATCTAATACTATAATACGAGGAATGGTTGCCAAGTCGAAAATCGCCCCAGAATTAATAAACTCCGGTAAACTTGGGGGTCTGGGGTTTATGGCCACGAGGAATCGATTGGCACCAGTTTTGAAGCGCTACTGTCGAGCAGTTCGGAGTTACAGATAGGATATTTTCAAACTTTATTAGTTCGCCATAATGGCTACTTAAATTTTCAAGCGGTAACGTGCTGCCATCTATAGCCAATATGGCAAACTAATAAAGTTTTATGTTTATGCTCTTATAGGTTTATAATATGTTTCTTATGTATGTATATATGTTTGGTTTTTCTAAATAAATTTGTCAAAAATATTGAACTTCAACACACTTCAATCTTTACCTTTACTTTACCTTTGTATAGAATAGTTCCCTTTCCAAATTCTAACTTTGTTTAGAAGAGTTTACAATGGTGCACTTTAACCGGTTATCTTTTCACCAATGGTTTCACAAATTTTCTTATGGCATGTATTGTTTTGATAAATCACAATTGAAAATTTAAATCTTCGAGTTAGCTTTGATACCTGTTTTCTCCGAGCGGAGCTCGGTCACCCGCTGGTATACTAGAAATAGAGGTCATCTCCTCTGGGACAAGGTTGGTCAGCTGGTCATCTATAGAGCTTAACAAACATATGGTAATATGAGGCCTGTGCAAAGACGTTTTGACATCTGCACTATTTTTTTTATTTGCTTCTGAAGCGAGAATTTCCATATTGTGCAAGCCATAATTGCCCTGTCGTATACCTCCACCGTGCCAAAATCCATGGGACCAGAAAATCATTAATAAATTGCATGTTTACCATTAGTCATTTCCTTGAGATCTATTATCTGAATAGATCAGATCGATATTGGATGGTTTAAACTTACGTTGGTCGTAATCTTTTCATAAATTGACATCATTTATTTAGTGAATGAGGTTCAAACCACAAAACGATCCTTATAGGCTGTGATTTATGTCCTGTTTTTAATCATCATCATATATATTTCCCAAATTCATAATTCATAATTCGAATATGCTGAATCCCATGTCTCCATCCAAATTTTAATTTCTTTGATAACATTTAACAAGGTTCGACTTTTTGTACTTCAAGTGTTTTGAATCCATATTGGTGAGATTTCTTTTGAAATTATCTGTGATGCTTTAGAACTTTCTTTATTTATCTATATAGCGCGATATAATCAGTTGTGCATCAGAAAATCATACTGAATCAAAATTGAACGTTCTATCTGTCTGGAAATGGTTTATAGTTGTTCTTCCCTTTTTTCAGAAAAAACAAGCAAAAAAAAAAAAAAAAATCCACACACAACTTTACTCATAAGTCCGAGTCCATTTAAATTGGTAAAACCTTTCTAAGCACTTCCTCATATTTTTTGCTGTTGTAAGCAGCACTCCCAGAACTACTCATCTATTCATTACATACTCACTCATCTATGCTATTCAAGAAGTTCATTATGATCTGTCAGGCGTCTGTTAAGTGACAGTCGAACTTCCGAATAACCCTTGGACCACAGTTCTGAATCCAAGCTGGCGAGACTTTTATTACTGTCTTGAAGGCCCCGCCTGAATACGGATCGAGCGGACTTCCGGTCCTTGTCATTTTCCCACTGTCTAGTGAAAGACGAACTCCCATGGAATGTCACCCTTCCTTGCTCGTCTATTTCCGACTTTTCTTCTTCCCCGACGATCCTTTTCTTCTTTTCCAGGTTGGCCGTTTACTTCACTCCCCCCTCCCACCCTTTCCTCCAATGGACCTCATCAAGGGAGTCTTTTTTCCACTTTTCTGCTGGGCTCAATTGGAATTTCGCTGAGTTTTTCTTCCCTTTGTTCTCTTCGCCTGTTTTCAGGTCTAAGAAAATAAATCCAGAATTTTGCTGAATTCAGCCATTAAAGTAAAGCCATCTCATGGCACTTTACATTCATAAGCACGTATTTAATTGTAGATTAAATTAAAAAGCACGATAAGAAAGTTATTCTGAATGACTCTCAATGATTTCATACAAGTGTTCGCTGCTGTAGAAACATATCCATCTTAAACAAACTATTGATCCTATTCTAGGAAATACGCCAATGGCTTTTATAGATTGTTATCAAACAATAAAAATAAGTCCCACATTTCGATGAAAAAATGCTGTCTTCATCAACAGGAATCACACCAGCAAAATAACATAAGATTTCCTAATTGCGTGTTTTAGAAATAATAGCAAAAGTTTTTGAAGAAAACAATTCTGTTAAGTAAGCATACTATAAAGTTTTGTTACCGAGATCATTCGAGTAATATTCGAGATTATGAAGTTTGGCATTCTAAACTGATGAAATATAGGTTAAAGGAAATGGAGAACTAATCCCAAGAAGCGTAAAATACTACTCAAGATATTTGGCATTACGAGGAATAATTTTTTAAAACACTTCGATTCTTGTGCGATATGAAAGAACTACAGTCCCGAAATCCTTATAGGAACTCCTCAGATAAAATCGTGTATAAGTAAGAAGGCAACGTATATAGGTTTTAAATCTCGCAAAATTAGATTTGCATAAAATATTTATAGAACTTATATTCAATGAAGAATTTAAATTTGATGAGGCCTTAAGCCAATCCATATAAGAAAATTAGCAAGTAGAATGATTTGAGGCGGTGTCATTTAGGCAAGTTCAGGCCCCCCAGAAAAAGTAATCCCCAAACGTTAGCTTATATAGCTTATGGAATAAATCGGACAATGCTTGATATTATATTAAACTCATTTTGGGTTGATTTGGAATTCGGAGTTTAAGTCTTTGTAAAATACAGTGATTGATGATTTGATAATTATCTGAAAGTATGCAGAGGCAACGCTTGTAACTTTCTGGAAAAACCATTACTGTAACCGTAACTGTTCCTCAGCCCTCTATCGGCCGTTACCATGAACAATCAGTCCATGCCTTGGAAGCGAACGTAAAGCATGATGTAATCCCCGAGTATTATTTTTATGCATATATGTTAAATGTTATTGTCCTAAATAGTTTTGTCCCCTTGTAAATCATGTCCTTTAATGTCATAAATTGCTTACATATTGTTTTACTAAGAAAGGATATTCATAATAATTGTTGAAATTAATTTCATAAAATTATTTTGTGTTGAATATCATAAAATGTAAAAAATTGCTGAAAAGGAGTTAAAGTATTATTTTGATTACTCATTTTCGGTAATTCTGAAATAAGAATTTTATTTTTATGGTTAAGAATTTTTTAAGATAATTCTTCAGCATTTAACTCAAATTATATAATACCAATTGTTCACTGTATTTACTTTCTTTTGTTGTATGTATATACTCTACTTAATTGTATATTATATATATATATATATATATATATATATATATATATATACACTTAAAATTAAAAATTGAATTAAATATTATATTATTATTTAATTTCTGTCTTTATGCGAAGCTTACACCTAAAAATATAAACGCATAAAGTTATTTTGAACATAAATATTTTTCCATTGTTGAAAATTTATATTTTTTTCTACCTGATTATTATTTTTTGCATCTCTTGGAAGAAAAAAAATTGAAGCTTTGAGTAATTTGTATTCTGATAATTTTATTGCTTTTTTTTGCATCACTTCTTGAAAAAAAATTGGAAGTTTGAATAATTTGTTTTCAGATAATATGAAAGTGAAGTCGTCCCGGCGATCACAAGATTTTCTTACCTCGAGAAGGTGTCATCCTGACACATGTCATCATTTTTCCCATCCTGAGAAGGGCCTATCATTGTGTTCCAGACATTAGTCCTCAAAAATAAATTGGTGTCTGCCATCTTCGCCTTCTTGATATCATAAGATAGGAAAAAAAGGAATTGTTCCAGAATGTTTTCATCCAGGGGGAGACAATACTCCTTTCATTGATCACCGTATACAAACAGGAAATAATTTACTTGTTCCTGATCCATCCATGAATCGATCATATATGTTCTCCAGCCAGATGTCTAGTACGACAGCTGTACCATCTCAGCCCCCACAGGTGGTAATGGTTACTATCATCAGCAAAGACAACCACAAATGGGGTCATAGGGAGGTACAACTATAACTCCCGTTTCATCAATGCAGCAGCAGCAACATCTTCTTCAACCATCTTCACGGGAGCCAAATCCCCAACCACCTTCAGCAGTACCCTCTCAACAGTCACCACAGCAGCAGCAGCCTCAACAATCTACTCAAGATTGTCCTATGCCTGATCCCAGTACACCAGATTAAGTTCTTGGAACTTACCATACCAATATGTTGAAACCTTATGAACTGCCTCCAGAAAGGAACACAACTCCTGTATTTCCCTTCAAGAGAAGAAGTAGACCTAAAAAGTACAGTGCTGACTCTTCGCCGAGACGTCGTACGAGCCAGAGGGGCAGTCTGTAACCGTAATTGTTCCTCGGCCCTCTGTCGGCCGTTACCATGAACAATCAGTCCATGCCTTGGAAGCGAACGTAAAGCATGATGTAATCCCCGAGTATTATTTTTATGCATATATGTTAAATGTTATTGTCCTAAATAGTTTAATCCCCTTGTAAATCATGTTCTTTAATGTCATTAAATGTATTTTTAACTAAATTTTCATGATTTGTTAATTTTAAGTGTCTACTCTGACATAATTAGACTTTTGGCGCCCTTTCGGTCACATTACTGGGTTATTTTATGAAGTAGATAAATACGTTACCATGCCATCTCCAGCGGTGTGCAATCTGAGGTTAAATAGCGCCAGAGACAAAGCATTTTCCCTTCTCATTTTATTTATTTTAAAGAATGGCATGAATCACTTTTATATGCCTCCATGCCGACTTATAAGTTTGGCCCTCGGATTATCTACAGCCCTCCTCTTCCTTTTGATATTACGTCGATAATCTTTCTTGTATAGCTTTCACTTTTTGTTGCAGTTATAGAGACGATATCAATTTTATGTTGGCCGAAAAAGTCATAGCTTTGTGCGAAAAAACGAGGTTTTAAATAATTACTTTAAGAATTCTATTTCTTCCAAATAAGACAATTTCAAATGGTAAAAAACTAAGTTCATGAGATTTTTAGAGAGAGTTTCTATTCATTCATTGATAATATTTTCCAGAAACTTAAAAGAAAGATGCATTTTAACAAAGATCGTTTGTCTGAGCAATCTGAAGTGGTATGGTTTTACTCTGAAAAAAAAATCTTATCTAAATTTTACTCTTCACCGTTATCTCTGTCTATCTTCGCACACAGGCTTAGGATAGGTAAGTGCCACCCAAAGAATAGTTATCACTTTTTCGCCGCCAGTTATTATTTGTGCCTTAATAAAAGAAAAAAATGCCTGTGATGCGATATTTTTTAACCACCTCATCATATTTAACTGTAAAAGGGTCATAAGATAACCCAGAGTTTTCTTCCGTAGTACTCTCATAGACTGACGCTTGGGGCATCTATACTCTATTTTATCCTTTATTATGTTACTGTCTATCTTTAAAATGCAGCATCGTGCTCATTTCTCATAAATATTGTAATGATGATTAACTCTAAATGTTTTTTTTTTCTTTTTTGACAGTAACTGAGATAGCATTTATGATAATACCTGAAAGTGAATCATAACTTTAAGGACTTCCAATATATGGTGTAATATATGAAAAGGGTTAGATATAGACGAATATCTTAGATTATGTCTTAGGGTACTCCATTGAAACGAAGCGTTTATTAGTGTACTTATGTCACTAAATTGCAATAATTCTTTTAAAAAATAATAAGATTAAGAGCTATTGCAACTGCTGTTAAGACGATTACAATGAATTGTCAATAGTAACTTAAACTGGCATTCGTTGGAATGTAAGAGACATTACAAGTAACTGAATGTAACTAAGTGTTCCTGCACGTTTTGTACACATTAAAGGATAAAGATATGCGTTTAACTATACCTTAAAACATAAAAACATTCGCTACGTTTTGGGCATAAGCATAAGTCATAAAGATATTTCTTTAACTATAGAATTTTATTTCAAATACGTAGATTTTACTCTGAGTGATGGAATATTTTACTTAATGCTATAGAAGTATTAGTAACTGTATTACTTTTTTCAGAAACTACAATAACTTTTTTCCTTCTATAATAATGCCTAAGTTTTTAGTATTGGGTCAAAATGCAGCAGTTACTGAGACAAGAAAATAAGCCCATATTGAAAGATTAGTAATAATAAAACTTTTTCCGACAGTATAACGATCATTATAAGATAGACAAACGTAAAACAAATTCCGCTTAATCAGCATTTCAGCACGATGAGGCGTTTATAATTCATTGCCGGCATTCTGAAAATGTGTTGCTTCTTCTGAACCAAATTCATTTAACATTCACTTCAACATTATTAAATAAATTTACATAGGATATTCTTAAAAATATTAAATAAATTAATACTTGAATAAAATACATAAATTTTATATATTCTTTTACTATTTTCATATGTTTAATATTTCACTATACATTTTTAAATTTCATAGTTGACATTTTTATCATAATTGAAAAAAATGGAAATGTCAAAACAAATATTGTGTATCTGCCTTTGATATTTCCTTCAGAATCGTAAGACCCTCTTAATGACCATAAATAGCAAGTTAAATTTATGCCTCTTTCGAAGGTACACAAGGATTATTGTTACTATTTATTTATTTTGAGGAACAATATAAAGTTGGGCACAAACACATGTAATCTTCATGAGTGATGTTCTTGAAAATTGTTAGTTTCACCAGGAATTGCAGAATGTATGTAAACTCTTTTAATTGAAATCTATCTGTCACCCAGATCAATAGAAATTTGTTAGGTTCTTGCAAATGTTACCAGGCCAAGTAGCATTAAAATGTTAACTACAAAAAAAATTATAAAATGGTAAAAAAAAAAAAAAATTTACATTCGGATGTTTATAAAATGTTTGTTGTCTTATTTGGATATGCATAGATAGGGAAACATAGTTCAAAAACCGAGTTAAATTAATTTGAATTTTAGGAATATTTCATATATTATATAAAAATCTGTTTAAAATGAAAATTTCTTAAATATAATTCAATTAAGTATTATTGAACTTTCATGCAGAAAAAAAATGCTATTTTTTAACATTAATGTTAAAAAAATGCACTTAACTTTTTATTGACAAACTTTTGAAAGTGATTGTTATGTATAGTAAAGTTAATTTGATGATTCAAAATTTAGTAATAAGTAAAACAGCAAGAAGTGAAATAAATTAAATGCCATCAGATCATCGATAAATATATGATTGATCTTGAACTATTCTGTATTAAAAAAACGTCATACCATGAATATTAAATTACATTGCCTAGAAATATTCACGTGATATGATGTTAAATTGAAATTTACAATGGCATTTTTTAAAAATTTATGCAGGGTATTTAAAAGGTATGAAATGCGTTGTTTCCAACACAATGAACATAAGTCCTCTATATAAATTTCAAGATTATCCAGAATAAAATAAACTATATTATATTATGTCCTATCTATATAAATAAAAATGAATGTCTGTATGTCATATGCGCTACCGTAACAGTTATCAAATTGCGATAAAATTTTGAATACTTATTACTTGCACTTACGGGACGGTTATAATCTTAGTAAAACTATGAAATATATAAAAATATTTTTGGGTCTATTTACAGCAATTAACCAAGGATTAACTTCGGAATAACTGGCCAAGGCTAAATTCAAGATAGAGGTGAATATTTCGTAGCTATTATACGTAAATTCTATGTAACTTGTTCTCTGGAGTAACCACATTATTAGAGAGTATGCGAGAAAATATTAGGGGAACCAATCACATAGTATTGAAATTTTAATTAAAAATATAATAAAATTTTAGCGTTTTCTGAAGCATCTTCCGGAAATATTGAAGTACACAAATTTTTGGATCATTTTAACTTTTAAAATGATAAGTTATTAATTCAACTATATCAACACATTTATGGCATAAATATATTTTCCATGTTTAATCAATTTTAAAAAGAAAATATTTTAATCAATTTTCTAACACTGATCTTGAATATTAACTTTAATCTGAATGAATATTAAACGAATCACGAAAGATGTAAAACAAAGAGTTCCTTCAATTACATTTCTCAAAGGGCATCAATTATTACAATTCGAAAAGAATACATAAATTTATATAAATAAAAAGGAATGTTTGTATGTTTCTTATGCAGTGCCGTACCGCTTATCTGTATGCGATGAAACTTTGAATACTTATTACTTGCACTTATTTGTTTCTGCTGAAGATGGGAAAAATATTGAGAACCCTACAGTCTTGAATTATAAAGTTTAAAAAAAATATAATTAATATTATTTACACATCTCCTTTATATATAACTCAATTTCAATGAATGTATTCATTTCCGATAAAAAATAAATATTAAAATTTCTATCATTCCTGATTAAACAAGACAATTATTTTAAATTTCAAACGATATTTCCAAGATTATTTCTTCTGCGGCAGCACCGCGCCGGGAATCGGCTAGTATCTTATAATTTATTTCAAAATGTCGCACTTTAATTTTTATATGATTCTCTTAGATGAAATTACTTGATCAGAAATATTTTTATTTTTTATGATTATATCATTATATATAAAAAAACTGCATGTATTTATCTTAACTTCTGATTGAGTTACGCTTAACTGAAAATTATTAGCAAAGTATATCAAATTAGAAATAGGTGATATTAAGAAGCTAATACAATTTCCACATTCTAATTTTCTGAAAAAGATGTGTCTTTGCATTTTTTACTGAAGATTGCCAATTCAAATGAAATTCGCTTCGCTGAGCTCTCAAATTATGAATTTACAAACCATTTTTCCAAATTTAAATGATGGAAAAAATTTAGGCGTGCATGATAAATGTAAAATTATACAGTTTTAGTAAAATTAGAAATCCACTGCGTCTCATGCAAAATTTCTTTCTCAACGGTAATAAAAAATTGAACGAACTAATATATATAACTTTATATCAAAATCAATTCCATCTTCCCATAAGAAATCGAATTAAGCTTTTTTGGGTTTTATTAACTCTCAAATTCCGTCTAAATTTTTTATATAGTTTTCTATTTAGTTTCATCCACATTAATAGAAAACATCCAATTTAAATTAAATTGGAATAGCCTTTAAAAATAATACATTTATTTAAATTTACTAAATTTTTAATTCTCCTTTTTTTACAAGTAATTAATCATGCATCCCAGAATGTAAATTTTTTTTAAAAAACTTGTTTTTGTTTGGAGAGTTTATCGGAATGATTTAATTTTATTAAATAATGCAGACTTTTTTGCTTCTCAGTGTCATTTAAACGCTTGTCGAAATGCTTTCCCAAAAAAGCTGGCTTAGAAAATTTATGTAGCTTAACAGTTTCAAAAAATTTATATTCGTGCCATTGTTTTTTGGAGGAAATCGTCATACGTTTCACAATTATGTAATCAACGCATATGGTTTCTGCAGGTTAACATTTCTATTTTTAAATAATCAAGAACGTCAATAGTGTATGCACTCCCCCCCCCCCTGAACTTTAACGCTATATCAGGAGAAGAGAAACTGACTTAATGAAA
>JAPMOQ010047405.1:93842-105436 GCA_026543055.1 Argiope trifasciata | reverse complement strand
TTTAAACTGATTAATGACTTTAATTAAGTCAAATAATGACTTAAAAAATAATAATATTCTTACAAGATAACTTGAAATCTGAGACCTTTGATTTTTTTTATTATTTTTTAAATGATATGATAATTTTGATTACATTATTTTTAATTAATATTTCTTGTTAAAATATAGCAGTGAAATTTAATATTTCTTGTCACAAATAAGGTCCAAGAAATATGAATATATCATTTTTAAAATGATTGACTCATTTTCTTTTTGTATATACCATCACCTATTCATTTATGATAATACAACATGTGATTATGATAAATATTCTCCATTATTTCAAAACATTGTAGACAAGAACAAAAGTTCATTATCTTTATCTCATACCAAAATCAAACGATAGGAATATTTTTGCATATTAGATTAAGGTTTTTTCCTTCTCATGTTTTCCTAATGCATTTGATGTAAAAACAGTTTCTTTTTGAAACATTGTTTATTGTATTTTACCCTTTCTACGTTAGACAAATATTATGTTAAATATGACATATTATCAATAAAAAATCATTGCAAATGAAGACAATAAGATATCGTTAGACCCTAGAAATCATTATTGACATTTTTATAATGAGCATTATGCGTGTGATTCTAAAGAACGATAAACACTTTTTCATTGACAACTAACCATAATACCTTGAAGATAGCTCATAAATAGTTAAGATTTTTCACCGGAGTTTTTTATCATTTCCAATGTGTGTTTATAATATAAGTTGATCACTAAAAAGTGAATTTTCAGAAGCAGCTTGAAGCTGGTGGTGAAATAAAATTTAACTATTACGACGGTAAGTAGTATTTTGCTGCTTTTACCATATGTATTAATCTGAAGTCAAATTATGTATTTAAAACGGATAACGTGGTGATACTTTAATGTTTAAAAAATGTAATTTGACGTTTTTGTTATTAAAAATATAACTTGATGATTTTGCAATATTTAGATAACATGTCTTATCAATTTTTATAAATAAAATACTTTGTAGTAATTATGTTTAGGAATCATAATTGGTAATTTTTATATTAGAATAATTAAAATAAGTATTATTAATAAAAATGCATTGTTGATTAAAACCTATATACATGATATCCATTCTTATCAGGATAATAATTCATGATTTTTATCATGATCCTGATTCATTACTATTCATGATTCTTATAATGAATATTAATTTCTAAAGCGTTAGAAACAGGAGTAAATTTTTACGATAGAAAAATGTTTTGAATGATGAGTAGAATAAAATTTTATGCTGTTTGAGTCAATAATTGCATTTATGAAAAATAACGAATTTTAGTTTCTTTATAAAATTTCCCAGTCCTATCATCTATATTAAGTAAAAATTGTCCTATTCTAAAACATACAATAAAAATATTTCATTTTCAATTAAATTATATGTATATAAACAAAAGACAATAACATAAATTTATTTTTATCAAATTACTAAACGATTTTCGACCTGTTATTTTTAGAACTAAATAATAAATGTAATGATTTGATAATTTTTTCGCTGTTACAGCTGATATTCGTCAATTTAAATGTGTAATTAAAACAAAGAATATGTGAAGTTAATGTAAAATAATTTATTTTAAATACCCCACTTGAAAACATATCCTAGTGGGTATTGCTATAATTCCTATGAGTAAGCCACAGATATGAACGGGTTTTCAAATTTATTGAGAAACCTTCCATTCATACGAATATTATAGTGTCTCTAAAAAAATTTATAGCGGCTTTTATTCCTTAAATAATAATAATACACTTATACTATAAATTACAAATCTGCAAAGATAAAGGTACAAATTTTATGAGGTAGATTAAAATTTTCAGGGGATTAAGCTTGATAGAAATACAAAATTTGAATTTTAAGCTTGAACCCCACAAAAAAAAATCTCAAAAAATAAAATTTGTCCCAGCTTAGAGTATGATCATGCACAAAATTTCAGAATTTTATAAAAATTCCCAAAGATATGTTTAAAAAGATTGGTGAAGGGCCTATCACAAATTAAAATGCAAATGTTTACAGCATCAATGAAGACAAATTCTCGGAGGAATGCATCATAAAAAAATAAAATACGCTTCATATTTTTAGTTTTAAATATGAACTTTAAAAGATATACTTATTAAAAAATACTTTAACATTTTATATTATGAATTACTGAATATAACTTAAAAAAAGCACAGTCAATGAACTTGGAAAAAACACTTATGTAATATTTCCTTTAAGTAATTTTCCCCTATATAATCTTTCCTTTAAGTAGTTATTTCTAAAAATTTTTAATACTTTTGAACCAATAAATAGCAAAATTACTATTTATTTATTCAATCATTACTTTCTCATTTAATTTGTGTATGACCCCTAAAACCCATCTATGTGAAATCTGCGTAGTGAGATAGCAATTTATCGAAAGGGTTTTTCCTTATTTATGAAAACTTCGGCAAGTAGTAAAAATCAGTCAAATCTCTAGCTACTAGCAACAATCTACAATTAGCCAATTTTTGTCGAGAATGAATTAGTTTGTGCTCCATTAAATAAATAAAAAAATGCGAGTCCTAGTACTGACAACATGGGATAGAGATACCAAACGGCGCATATCTATCAATTCACTGAATAAGTACAATTTCATACAGAAAAGATTCCATCGCGATGTGGCGAAATATGCCTAGTGAGATAGTAATTTATCGAAAGAGTTTTTCCTTACTTGTGAGCCCCTCGGTTAGTAGTAAAAATCAGTCAACTCTCTAGCTACCACCAATTCGCCACCATGAGCCAATTTTTGCT
The DNA here is from genome assembly GCA_026543055.1 of Argiope trifasciata. Classification (NCBI taxonomy): domain Eukaryota; kingdom Metazoa; phylum Arthropoda; class Arachnida; order Araneae; family Araneidae; genus Argiope; species Argiope trifasciata. The sequence goes on along the minus strand of JAPMOQ010047405.1, from coordinate 102,626 downwards.
TCTCTGAATTATTTTGTGTGACCAACAGTGAAAATATCTTTGTCCTTGTGTGGGTAACATGGAAATGTGGTACCAGAAGAAGCATATTTGTTAATTTTTTTTTTTGATAGCGGTTCGTATAATATTTGCATATTTTGTATTTTTTAAAGTTTAATCCTTGAAAATAATAATTGACTTCATAAATTTACAATTTTTTATGCAACTTTGTAATTTACAATATATATATGATCAATATTTAAGGAATAAAAGACATGGTCAGGTTTTTTTAAACATCCTGTATATGTTATCTAGTTGTACAAACAGGCATATTTTAAAGCAAAATGTATTTTTCTTTTAGTATGATAGATAATATAAAATTATATCTGATCAATATTTAAGGAATAAAAGACATGGTCAAGTTTTTTAAACACCCTGTATATGGTATCTAGTTGTAAAGACAGGCATATTTTAAAGCAAAATGTATTTTCCTTTTAGTATGAAAGATAATATAAAATTAGAATATTGCATTAGAGCAAATAGAGTTTATCTCAGAAGGCTCAGTAGATTTGACAGATATTTTAGATTTTGGTAGATACGCATACAGTTGTATACAACTGACGCTACACTCCAACGCTTTTATTACGTCAAGTGTTATAATGGGTGACTAACATTTTTGTCGCGTCAAACGCTATGGCGACTTTTGCTTCAAGTAGAGGGCACCACGAAGCTTACCTTTGTTAGTTCAGAACCAAGGTCACCAATGTGCTTTTTGAGGTTCGAACTCGTAACGTTGGGGTTCATAACCGTGTAACATAAACTCTAGACAAAGCGTACACTCGTGTCTGGAAGTTGCTACCTTGCTTATGAATTTACCACCACAGGGTCTTGTCCTTATCGGACAGGAGAAATTTCATACAGAATAGAGTAGATTAATTTTCAGTTATTCTAATTTAACTAATTACCTTAATTAAATAAGCAGAAATATTTGAAATTGCAATTTTAACGAATCTCAGTGCTTGAGGACATATAAAAAATATTACATTTGGAGATTTTATATCACTTGCTCTGTATACACATATGTGGATGCAATAACTCAAAAATGGAAGAAGTTACTAGACGACATTTTGCGTGATGTCTCGGCATCAAATTTGCAGATCTGTGCCTGAATTTGGTGCCAATTCGGGGATACAAAAATATTAAATATCTGTTGTTGTTCTTATATAATATAAAATATCTGTTATTGTATAAGCCCGCCTTTACTAAGACAGCGAAAATGGTAGTGATAACAGCTACAGCACACAAAGCGACCAAACAGAATTCAGCAGATGAGAGAATCCGCAAATTCAATCTACGATCATGTAGGTCTCTCCAAAAGGCTGAACTTCTCCACTATCTCCAGGATTTAACTGCATAACTGGATGCCAACTTGCTACTTCTCACAGGACTCGATGCTGGTTGATGGTTCCCGATCATCATCACTGGTAGATGGTTCCGCTTCCGAATTCCAATTTAATACTCTCCTTCTGTTGCTGTTTCTTATGGCGCCCCTTTGTGAAGTAGATACTGGTTTGAACCAATAGAATGAGTCTTTTAATTTTTTCAGTAGCACCATCTAGCTTCATAGCAGGACCTCGAGTGCGACTTTGCCACTCAAGCGTCACAGCCCTTTTTACGGGATAGACTTCCTTCATGAATTCTCAATCACTCATCCAGAAATCGTAATTTAGACCTGAGTAAGATAGCAATCACCTCGGAACCAGTACCCACTGTAGTATTATTCTCAACATAGAGGACTTTGTCACCACGACAAATTTATACTTAGGTCAGTCACCATGACCACGCATGGGGAACTTTTGGTTGGTGGGTTCGAACTCGCAACCTAACGGACACAAGTCCAATACCCTACCAGTTATTTTATCCCGACTCCTTAAAATATCTACTGGATTTTATTCATATTAAAAGAAAATGAAACGTGCCACAGTTGCCTGGTTGGTAGAACATCAATCTCGAAACCAAAAGGAAACGAGTTCTGTCCTCGTCTCAGCCAAAGACCGCCGTGTTGGCTAATAGCCACGTTAAATATGAGCGAATGGGGAACCTTAGGTTGGGCCACGTTAAATATGTCGTGATTTCAAAGTCCTCCAAGTTCCCGTAACAAACTATACCTTTGGGGTACTGAATCAGATCTCAAATCAGGTCTATGATTTAGATCTAAATTCTGACTCGCGGATGAGTATATGAATGAATTTGACCACCCCCTAAAAAGGGATGTGTCACGTGTGTTGTACTTTCACCTTAACGGTGCTCCTTAACAACGAAAGGCGTACACGTCTGCCTTGATTCGAAAGAACTCCGCTCATTCGGACTTGGTATGACCAAGTGGCATTAGACCCACTACCACCACAAAAAATGAAACACAACATGCTCCAATTTGTGAAAATATATTTAGTAAATTTAAATAAATTTTTTGGTAAAAAAAATTTTTTTTCTAGAAAAATTAATTTTGAATACAGAAATGAATAACTCAGTGAGCAAATTATTACCTTACCATGTGACTAACACAGATGACCCAGCTCTGCTACCAAATTTGAGAGAAATAAATGAATCAGATGAATCCATGAAGAAATGCCTGGAAATACTACGCAAAGAACTGAAAAGTAAGAATTTTAACTAATTTTTTTTCTCCATACATTATTTTTATTTAGTTGTTGAAAGTTTCTAATATAATTTGAAGTAATTTAATAATAGTATAATAAGAGGTTTGATCCAAAATATGTTTACTAGGCAAAGGAAAAACACCTTAGTATTAATAGACACACGATAAAAATGGTAATTAAGAGGCATATGTAGCGGACATTTCTCTACACAATCACCAAACCTGTTGAAGCATTTATCACAACGATGGACCAATTTGTTCAACCCTTCTTAGTAATAACCAAGTTCTTGTCTATTGAGCCCGTTTTCTCCTCTTTTTTGAACATCATCGTCGCATATGAATGTTTCGAATAAGAGTTTCTTCAATGCCGTGAAAAAGAAATAATCATATCGGGGCTGTATTGGGTTGGGTGGCTAAACGTTTCCATTTTGCGGCTTTTCACTTACTCTCTGCCCGCTTCATAAGAACAACACCATTTCGCCACTTATAGTCTACTCATTGCTTCACTCCAGTACACTTTAACGATTTGTCTATGAATATCCATTGGGGACACATTCTTGGCCCACAGAAATCGTCTTGTCACGACTGTCGCTGTTTCCGGTCTCAGTACTAATACTATCTGCTTGAACGAATGGCCCATTTCGTCACCTGCTGTCTACTCAATGCTTCATCTCCCTCTCAATTCAATTATTTGTCAGTGAATATCCGAAAGGGACACATTCTGAGCCCATAGAAATCGTATCACGGCTCACACCTCTGTGGGAGACCACTTTTTTAGATGTCTTGCCACTACTGTAGCTGTTTCAGGTCTCAAACGACTAGTCTAAGATAACTAGCACCATGCGTCTCCTTTCTGGGTAACAATAATTCCATCCACAAACTGCACTTTCCAAATACTGCTGCTTGTAAACTTTTTTTTGGATCACCCCTCGTATAATTTATGATTTGTAGTCATTGAATAAAATCAAAAATCATTGAGATTTCATTAAACAAACTATTACATGTAATCTAATATTGAACTTTTTATGCTCACTATAGAAATATAAAGAGGGGAATAGATTATGCGTTTGCATCGAATTTTTTTTTGTTGGTTTGATCCAAAATTTTTAGGCGTTTATTGTTTTTTTGGTGAGATCACAGAACATCGCTTTATTTATGTATTCGTTTGAAAGCCAGGAACTATGCACTATTTCTCAGTTTTTACGTAAATTAATCTTTGTTGAAGAGTTCGAAATTTAGCAAAAAATTATTTTAAGAATAGATACGAATACTACGTAAAATAAAATATCTTCAACGACGAGTTTAAAATTGACTGAATTTGAAGCTACAATGAAACAGTTTCCAGGAAAGGATTCATATATGACTACATATGATTAAAGTGGTATGAGGAATACTAAAAAATGGATCGGCTTGCTTTCTTGTATTTAGAACGAATATATTTGACAACTGAAATTTGAATTGCTCAAACTAATTTTGATGCCTCAAAAATTTGCGAAGAAAACGATTCAACTAAGACTTCATACAACGATGTAAAAAAATCCCAACACTAGGAAGGAGCTGTGCTAGATAAACGAAATTTGGTAGGCGTGTGTATACATCTGAAAGATGACGGCGATTCAAATTTCGAGCTTCGCGCGTAAGTGTGGCGCTAGTAGCGACACTATGAACATGAAAATGAGGTTTGCTTTAAATAAGCGCTGTAAGGTTCGTGATCGTTATTTACAGTTGAGATTTGACGTAGTGGGTTAATGTTAGTCAAGGATGCCTCTGAGAAGACGAAGAAACCATTATCAACAGCTCACTGAGTTTGAACGAGGTCGTGTTGTAGGACTACAAGAAATCGAGTTTTCTTTCCGCGATATTACTGAAATACTTGGCAGGAATGTACCCACTGTGCATGAGTATTGGCGGCAGTGGTCAAGGGAAGGTACTGCCTCGAGAAGACCAGGTTCCGGGCGGCCACGTGGTACTACTGAGAGGGACGACCGTCGTATTCGGCGTATGGCTGTGGCTAATCGTACTGCGTCTGCAGCTGAAATTCGAGCTGCAGTTGGCACCACAGTGACACAACGAACTGTTACAAATCGGTTACTTCAAGGACAGCTCCAAGCCACACGCCCTGTACAGTGCATTCCTCTGACTCCAAATCACTTCCGTTTGCGACGTGAGTGGTGTCAAGCTAGATCTCATTGGAGGACGGATTGGAGATCTGTTGTGTTTTCTGATGAAAGCCGGTTCTGCCTTGGTCGCAATGATAGCCGTTTGTTGGTTAGAAGAAGGCCAGGTGAACGCCTGCTAGTGACCTGTCTCCGGCCTAGTCACACAGGGTCTACTCCTAGAGTTATGGTTTGGGGAGCATTTTCGTATGACAGCAGGAACACTCCAGTGGTTATCGCAAGCATCCTGACTGCAAATTTGTACGTTAGTCTAGTGATACAACCTGTTGTGCTGTCATTCATGAACAGCATTCTAGGGGGTGTTTTCCAACAGATAAGGCTCGCCCTCATACCGCTTTTGTAACCCAACATGCTCTACAGAGTGTCGACATGTTGCCTTGGCCTGCTAGATCACCAGATCTTTCTCCAATCGAGCACGTATGGGACATCATTGGATGACAACTCCAGCGTCATCCACAACCAGCATTAACCGTCCCTGCATTGACCGCCCAAGTGCAACAGACATGGAACTCCATCCCCCATCAAACTGATATCCGACACCTGTACGACACAATGCGTGCACGTTTGCATGCTTGCATTCCAAATTCTGGCGGTTACACCGGTTACTAATGTACCAACATCTCCCATTTGAAATGGCTCTTCTTGCCAATGGCTCTACCTGTGATCTTGAAACTTTAATCAATTAAATATGTTACCTAGACAAATGTATTCCTAAAATTTCATTACTGTACAATAAGTTTTTCTTTGTGTTGGGATTTTTTTTCCATCAGTGTATAATTAAAGTAGCATGAGGAAAAATACGTTTTGGGCATGTATGCCTTCTTTCATCATAGCCAAATATTGTGTTGATAGCGGATGTGTTAGCTGCTCAAATTAAATTTGATGCTGCAAAAAAGTTCAATAAAAAGAATTCTACTAAGATTGCATGTAATTAAAATAATACAAAGAATAGTACAAATAGAAATTGCAAAATTTACAACATATTCATTTCAGTTCAAATGAGAGACCCTATTTTTATATTTTTGCACAATGTAATCCTACTTCATTGATTCTTGAAATTTTACGGATTTAAATGGTTTTCAAAAATACGCATATCAGAATTTTTCGGAATTATGTGTCGGAAATTTTTTTCTTTATTTTTGATGAACTTTCATTTCTTTATTCTCATTTTTACGTCTTTTGTAAAAATGTACCATCTGATATATTAATAAGTTTTATGTAGGGACCTTATACTCAAACGAAGATTAACATCGATTCAAAGTAAAATCTTCTTTTAAATTAATTGAAAATAACATACGACTTTCCATCAAAATCTTTTTCAAAATCTTTTCGGTTTTCTTGATATTTTTTTTCTTCTGAACGAAATTATTTTCAACCACATGAAGTGCGCATATTTTTAAATGAAAGCTTTTGTTCAACATACTGTAGTTTCGTTCGATATATAGAGATTTGTTTTCGATTAAAAATTTAATTCCTAAAAAATAGTTTCAAGTTTATACATATCAGGGCCGTGGTGGCCCGGTGATAAAGTCTCGGCTTCGGAAACGGAGGGTTTCAGGTTCGAGACTCGATTCCACCGAAGAACCGTCGTGTGAGGGGGTCTGTTGCACGTTAAATCTGTCAGGCCAAATGTCCTCCCGCTGGTGTGGCGTGGTGTGGAGAGGGGGATGCCAGTTCAGGTGTCGTCCTCGTCATCTGACCGTGGTTCAAAATTTCGAGGTCCGTCTCAAAATAGCCTTCGTGTTGCTTTAAACGGGACGTTAATGAAACTAAACTGAACCAATTTATGCATAAGAAATCCATCGTATTAATAATATTTAATATATTTTAGTTTCATATATTTCAAAACTTATCATTAAAAGTTAAAAAATTTGTAATCAATAAGTTCTAAAATTGAACGTCAGATGGCACTGGTCATATGGAATCATACCTTGCATAACAATTTATTGATAAAGTGGTCGTTGGGTTTGTTAACATTTTTATTTCTTGTAATTATTCTAATATCAGTTATTACTAACACTATAACTTTATTGCCTTCTTTTAAAAAAATTTGTATTATAATTTTTTCAGATGTAGAAGACCTTGAACCTTGTTTGGAAGAGGATTTCTTATTAAGATTTCTGAGAGTATCGAAGTACAACACGTTAAATGCGTATCAGAGAGTACTTAAATACTACCAGCAAATAGACTCAGTGTTAGAAGCAATCGAAAAATTGTCCCTACCATTGAAAAAAGCTCAAAGTATGAACCACATCTGGGTTTCTCCCTACAGATTGAAGAATAACTCAGCTTTAGCGATCGCACTAGGAGGTATATATGTATTGAATTGAATTTTAAGATTTATTTTTTTTTCTATATAAAATTTAAACCCATAACTACAGAACAAATATCTAAGCAAAGTGATATATTCTTTGAACTTCAGATTTTGCCACCGCACTTGCATAGAAGTAGTCTGTCTTCCGCGTGATTTGGGCGTCCCAGATTTTTATTCAGTTTCAGAAGTCCGTGAAGTGGGTTAAAGTGCCCCCCCCTTTTAGAAAGGGGTTGTGCAAGTGAATGTGAAACATGAAGCAGCTAAGATGTACTCTTGGCCTTAGTTGGCGCTCCTGAGAAACAAGGGATACTAATTTAGGCTAAAATCGCGAACAGCTTTCTGTCAGTGGGCTTGTAAAGTGCTATAGTAACAATACCAACAATTCAAATTCATTGTTGTGTACTTTTTTTTTGTTGTTAATAAAGTCCACTTACTTCTATACCAAACTGGAAAGGGGCCACATGAGCTCTAGAAATGGAAGTGTGGTGTGGTTTTAAATGTTAAATACCAACAACTTCAAATTTTACAACCAATCAGAAACCTAAATTAGAATGTGTACAAGTGGTATAAAGTACGATAGCTGAACAAAGATCCATACTCAAAATTCTATTATGGATCCAATAACTATCTGCTTGGCAATTATTATGAAATGCAGATATTTACGCCTCAGACACGAAAGAAGAATTCGATCAAATAGTACTGGTCTAAGAGAAATAGATGAATAGAGGAAAAAAAAATTATTATTTCGACACCAGAATCAACAGTGATGCTGCTGAAAAACAGAAGCAGTTGTTAAATAAAGTAAATTCTCAAATTCTTGCAAAGTAATTAGAAGATATTAATTAAATATATATTTAATTATATAGGTATTAATGGAAACAAATTTTAATTCTATGCATATCATTTTCACTATTTAGTTTCTATTACTTTATAATTAAATTTTGAAAGAGTATTTCGAAAATTTTTTGCACATGTTGCGTTAGCTACTTCCGATATATGAGACGTGCTAAGGTAAACAGTATTTTACATTGTTTAGAATCCATGCAATAAAAAAAACACGCAAGGCCGATTAAATGATAATCACAAAACACGAGGAGGAAAGATAAGAGAGCAAAATGTTACATAACCCATACAGAAGACAGTGAAGAGACTTTCGATTTTTTAACTTCACTTTAATCCCTCGTATTTAGCACCGGGCATACTTAGTTAAAAGAGGCGAAGGTAAGGCACGTTCGCTCTTAACGCGGCACAAGAGGAGAATAAACATAAAGACAGAAAAAATAATTATACCTAGTCTTATGTTTCATGAGATATTGATAAGGAAAATGTTTTTTCAAAGTGCTTATAAACAACAAATATTCGATAGAGATTTCTTACACCTGTGAAATCTAAGAAGGAAAACACAGGGAATGCGCTTGTAGGGCATTTTCCTATCCCTTCACACGGAGCGTGTTTAATTGTAAATGTGAGCATTTTTACAAAGCTTCAAATAAATTAATTAAGTAGAAAAGTGCAGTTCGATCAGGGAATAAGAGAGTATTTTAGAATGAAATTAATTTGGGCTGAATTACGAAAAAACATCGTAAATTAATTAAAAGTAAAATTACAGTTCAAAATACCATTACACACACACACACACACACACACACACACACACA
>JAPMOQ010047405.1:64290-78842 GCA_026543055.1 Argiope trifasciata | reverse complement strand
TATATATATTGAAGTAATTCAATAATCACGAATATAACTTATTCGTGTACTCATTTCTGTACAAAGTACACTATGTGAATAGACGATTAGCAAGATTAGAGTGGATTTAGAACTTGCCACAAGATAAATGGATTAACGTGGCACCAACCATCTTGAAGGTAAAGCTAAGAATACACGATACAAGTAGAGAAAGTAGAGGAGGAACTTTAGTATGACCATGCGCCTTTTTTTATGAAGCATTTTTTTGCGTATATCTTAGGGTTGACATTACGTAATCAAATGTTTTTAACACGAGTAAACTCTATCAACTCATTGAATCAGCCCTTTTAAACAACTGTTTAAAAATTGTAAAATACATCTATAAAAATGTTATAAATCTATAATGTTGCTACCCAGCATGGTTAGTTCTATTACTGGAAAGATTGGTTTATAACCACCTGTATTGGATGCTACTTGTTTGCCGTGGCAATGATTCCAAAGAGTGACGACAAAATAGATATTACTGGAAAATTTGAGAATTTTAATATAGGAACTGAGGTATCATTGACTGGTCCCGAATCCGATACATAGTATAAAAATATAAACGAAGAGTACATAAAGCAATGAGGTAAATGGCACGCAAGTAGTCAATCCGATAAAACAATCGTAGTAGCATAATGTGATCAGAAAGAACTCGTAGGAAACCTACTGCAGAAAAAGAAACTTCGCTTAATAAGTCATATCTCGACTCTTCTCAATCAACTGTCTCTCGTTTTTGAGATCCACTTATTGTAGCTTCTATGACGGACATCGAATTTCTAGAAGGTATCACATCTTTGTTCCTTATCGATGAATCACAAAACTTCAAATAGTTTTAGGAACTTCCGTTTTCACAACCAATATCACCAAATTTTTACCTCATGGCCGTAAATGCCATCTAGTCAAGAGCGATTACAATTTCTGTTAAACTATCAACCTAATCAACAGACATATTGCATAGGAAAGCAATATCACAAATTCTTAACTTTATATACAACTAAAATAAATAAGTATTTAACAATAACATATTTGATTATATCTATCCACGATTAGTTTCAAATTGATTCGGATCAACGGCCTAATTTTATTTTTGAAATTAACTGAGAATCAATCTCATATATTTAAGAAACGAATGCGCTTCAAATATTTATGGAAAACCTTAAATTGTGAGTTACTGTAATCTCATAAAGTTACATAGTTTTGTCGAACTCGCATTTCTAAACAACATGAGCGTTCGCATCCCCGATTATAATTTTAAATGGCATATATTTAGCCAAAAGATCTATTTTAAGACTTATTTCATAACAATTTTTCTGTCTGTACCAGTTTATATATACAAGCGATTTGCTAAGATTGTAAACTAGCAACAATATTAGTATATTTTAAGAAACAATGGTAGATAGTAAGCAGTTTGGCATATTATTATAGTTGTTTAATAAATAATTCATTGTTATACTTGCAAATTGTTATAATTGCAATACAATAAAACAGCACACCGTTTCTTCTATTAATTTGTGTAATTTATTCAGAGTACATGAAAGACAATTTGTTTGTAACTGTGCCGTAGTATTTGTTATATCATATTTAATTTTATAAAATAGTCTATATAACATATCACATTTGATTATAGAAGCTAAGACGTCGACTTGGAAATAGATCCAGATTTTATTTAGATGTATAGATGAATAAAATTACATTTCCATTTTCTCTGTTTAAGTTTGTCGTTTAGTAGTTTAAATGTCTATGATCTTTTTAATAATCTGAAGTTTTGAGAAAACTGAATATTGGAATTATGTAATAACGGAAAATAGAAAAAATCATTCTTACTGCTAAACGGAAATGGTTCGTCAAATAGAGCTCTTAGAAGAGTGAGGGCACATCCTCGTTGTATCCCTCCATTGGGCCAGAAATTTATGTGGCCTCCATCTACAAGAGTTCCTAAACCTGGAAAAAGGAAAAACAATACATGAAAAGCAGTCTTAGGTAATGTAACTTCTTCTAATTCTTATATTTATACCTTATAACATAAATGTCTTAAGTTGATCATTAACGATCATTCATTTTAACATCATATCACTACAATAAGGCACTATCCTATTTCCATTTCTTAGAACATCTAGTTTGGCTCTTCATTTGTATTTATTCCACTCAAACTAAAACAATGGGGATACTATAAGCCATTTTATTTCTTAGTTCATCTACAGAGAAGTTATAATTAAACTTCCTCTATAAACAGCATCCTACAATGCAAACGAGTGAACGGATTGCAGTGAAATTTGGTATCTAGACCATACACGAGATACAATCATGGAATTTTGAAAAAAATATTTCAGCTCAAAATGTCCACCAGAGGGTTTTTTTCCAAAATAAACATTACATTTAACACAATTAATGACCAAAACAGAATGCAGAAACCATTAAAAATTCAGAACAAGAATTACTAATAAAATGAAAAATGAGGAAAAACTGAAAACTCCAAAACGCTTTATGTGAGAAGCATCACAGCTGCTCAGTTACTATCTGTTGTTGAACACAATGTTCATTGACTGGAAATTTTGCAGTTGAATGAGGATTGTCACATGGAGCTCCTTTCCCTACATTGTCCTGGACTCGATTAACAACTGCTCCTTTTGTGCAATTGCGTCCTAATCCATTCTTGTTTCTGCAAACTGGACTGATTTTCCCCTCAAACAGCTTTCTGTTATTTTTTCCTTGCCTTTGCTTTACGTAGTTCAATGGCAAGTTAATCAGAAACTAATAAATAAGTGTCAATAATGTTTAAGTATGCCGTTTCGGCCGTTTATTGTGTTACATTTATTGTTTTTCTGGAAAAGGCACCTTCTGCTAGACATTTTCGAAATAAATTTTTCTCAATATTCCTTTAGTGCATCTCGAGTATAATCCAAGCACCGAATTTCGCTGCAATCCATTCATCCGATTGCGTTGTAGGATGCTTTTTATAGGGAAGTTTAATTATAACCACCCTGTATTTAGTCCTATTATTCACAATTTGTGCAGACTATGCTAATGGAGGAGAATAATCATTCTCGTCATTCATTTAAGGCAATTTAATTAGGCTATTCATTCGCAATTAATTCATGCAACTTTAATAGAGTACCTGTTATAAACCTCGTCATTCAATTGCTAGTTATCTATTTAAGTCATTCATTCTCAATCAGTTTGCGTCATAAAATTAGAATAGTGGCGTTCACGTCATTCCCTTTCTTATTTCATAACTGTAGGTTCAAAATTCACGATTTTTCCAATCAATGTCATTTTTAAAAATATTGATTGACAGCATAGAACATGATTTTAAATATACAGAGTGATCAAGAAATAACAGCAGGTGTTCGGATCCCCATAGATTGTTATGTACTGCATGAAAAATAACAAAATTTGGTCACCACGCACATTAAAGTATGCAGATTTAATTTGTCAAGAAAAAAAATTACACCAAAAAACGCAGATAATGAAAATACTGTTGCTGCAATCGAACACTTCATTATGTAATTAACATTTATGAGTACTTTTTGACTAAATATCGATGATAAAAACAAAGGCTGCTGGAATTGAAAGTCATTCTACAAGAATTATTATTCATCAATCTGTTTTATCAGTGGAATGAAAAGGCCAGTGCTGCTCTTCTTGAATACCAACGGCTAAAACAGTAAAGTAGAGGACCGATGGCCATAATTAACTTACGAAGAATGGTTAAAAGATTTGAAACAAGAGGAATTCTTAGAGTGTAACCTCCACGGCGACGTAAACATTTCTTCACACTGAGAACAATTTCTAGTTATGGCTCACTTGAAAAGCGTCGTACATCAAGGACATGTTCCTTTCATTCCTACTTTAAAGGAACAAATAACGTTACATGTCAGACGAACAAATGCCGATATTCTGCGAACCAAAGTCCGAGATCTCGTGAAACAAATGAAATTATTCGAACATCAGACTGGTGGTCACCTCGAGTCAAATTTTTAAGTTGCTATAATAAGCATTTTATATTGGTGTGTTGCTATTTACTATTTCCATTGAAAGTTATGTATTCTTTGTCACATATTATGCATTTGAAGCACCAGGATTTTTCCTATCGGCGTTTTTTTTTGTATTTACTTTTTTTCCTTGATAAATCGAAATATCATACTTAAATATGTATGTTGGCTAAGTTTTGTTATATTTCGTTCAGTACATAACGCGCTACAGGACTCTAAACACCTCCCGTTATTTCTCGACCACACTATATTATAAAATGTTTTTATAAACTTGCTTTCTTGTAAGTTCGATTCAAATTTTGCAATCGGATTTTAATGAACTTCTCGAGGAAACTCGTAACTTGAAATTTCAAATATAGTTTCAGAAGTGGATGCTAATACAATATTAATTCGCTTTCTTTCTCAATATGTTTGACTATTTAATACAAATTTTACAATCAATTAAAACAACTCATTACCGACAGATGACATCCTGCAATAGCTCCTAGGAAACTTAGTTTAAAATAGATGCAAAATTTCGCATGCGCAGATTAAAACACGCAAGAATATTTAAATTTAAAAAAAAAAAAATTATATATCGCATTTATGAAGCGAGCAAAAAAGTGCAAAATAATTTCTCTTTGAAATTTCTAGAAAATTTATGAGTAAAGATTTTTAAAATTCACTGTCACCAACTCAAAAAATAATCTTTTTCTTAGGTATTTATAGTCTGGAAGAAACTTCTTACACTTTTTAATGCGTTTTAAAAACATGGTGTAGAAAAAAAAGAGATTTTAATCACTATTTAATATCATTTGCATGTAATAATTAAAACTGTATATTTTAATTAATCAGAAATATGGAAGTTCTAGCAAAAATCTAAAAAGTCGGAATTGTTGAAAAGAATACCATTAGAAATTTAAAATAAATATTATACGAAAGAGTATTTTTCACTATTAGTTAAAAACCAGCGGGTGACCGAGCTCCGCTCGGAGAAAACAGGTATCGAAGCTAACTCGAAGATTTAAATTTTCAGTTGTGATTTATCAAAACAATACATGCCATAAGAAAATTTGTGAAACCATTGGTGAAAAGATAACCGGTTAAACCTCGGCTTTTCATCGTCCACCAGCGATGTCATGTCTTGATGTTCCATTGGAAATCCCCATCTGCACTGGTCTCTTCCATGTTTGCTGACCATGCACGGAGCGCTTGGGTTCATATCACCACATGGGTTATGGATAATCCATTTCGAGATCAGTTCCTTGAGTTCCGGATCATCTTCTGGAAACTTTATTAGTTCGCCATATTGGCTGTAGATGGCAGCACGTTACCGCTTGAAACCTATTAGCCATTATGTCGAACTAATAAAGTTTGAAAATGTCCTATCTGTAACTCCGAACTGCTCGACCGTAGCGCTTTAAAACCGGCGCCAATCGATTCCTCGTGGTCAAAAACCCCAGACCCCCAAGTTTACCGGAGTTTATTAATTCTGGGGCGATTTTCGACTTGGCAACCATTCCTCGTATTATAGTATAAAATTTAAAATACATTGCAAATGTGTTTAAAATTGAGCTATTTTTCAGAAACTCTTCGCAACATTTCATAATTTTGTGTCAGTTCTTCATATTTTTAATATTATTTTCTGGACAAAGTATTTTCTGTTTTCTAGTATTCTAATAAAAGTGTCTTGTAAAATAGTGCTTTCTTATGCTATGTTCCATGTTTTAACTCTGCAAATACCAAATACTATAGACTAAGAAAATTACCTAGCAGTAGATTCGGGGCTGGATTTGAATGAATAACATCCACAAAATTTGCGTCGGTCACGTCTAACTGGACATTCCTGGGTACATTCCTATAGTATGGACCTGCAGGATCAAGACCTGTAAAAAAGATATAATGGGAATGAGGCATTACACCCCAAATTCAAATTCATTTATAGGATGAGATATTTTTATATTCATTTAAGTATAATCATTTATATTGTATATAAATGAATTATATATGCATTTATATTATGTATAAATAAATATAATACATAACAATATATATAACTAATGTGTGTCTGTGTTTTGTAAAATGATTACTGGGTAAAAGTGTAGAATAGTGTGCCCCTTGCTGCGCCAAGGATGCCAAGTCGCCAACAAAGATGGCGGACAAAATAAGCAAACTGTTCTGCGGAACAGTTACGATTGCCATTTCCCGCCTTTTTATTTAGAATGTTTAACTAATTATAATTATTTGTTTAATACTGCCCGGTTCCTTCGGCATCTGTAGAAGGCACCGGGCAGTATATTTTAACTTTTAAAAAACATCCTAGGGCTTCGCTTTCATACATAGAGGGAATGCAGTAGCTTCGCTAGCACATTGAACAGATGGACGATGTGGATTAAGGAATAGTGCATAATAATATTACAAGAAAGAATAAAGGATGTTATAGGAACGAATATTATACAGAATTTTTAATATTTAATGTACTTGCTTGCTTTATTTAATCCTTTCATAAACACTTAACACTTCATAACACTCAAAGCATTCTTTCCAAGCCTCATCAACTCATTAAAAAAATATTCCAATCACCCTTCATCCATTCAGCAGGTTAGAAATAGTGCCTAGCATCCCAACTACCAAACATCCACTTCTGTACGATTGCAGACATAATAATATTTCGAGGGAACCAAACGTTGGAGCACCAAAAGAATTACGAGAACTGCGAATAATTCCATGGCAGACTTCTTTTAATACGAAAACGCAGACGATTTGCGAATTCGCTCAGTGATAATTAAAAGTGTGAAAACGAAACATTTTTTTTTTGTAAATATTAACACAAAAAAATGAAATAAATGTTATTTTAATTAATATTACTTTTATTCTAAACTTTCTTTGTATAATAAATTTTAAATTAAAATAATAAGCAAAATTTAAATCATCTGAAATCGATTATTTAAATATTAAATTTTTTATAAAACAGTTGTAGTACCTGAACAACTCAACTATTGTAAAAACTAGTAAACAAAACAGAATTAGGGTTACTGTAAGAAAGTTCCGTTGGGTTGCCATATTGGCGATAAACTCGGGGGCACACCGTGCTACACTTTAACCGATTACTGTATCGTATCATGTATTTCGATTGTTTGCCGGCGTCCTGGCATGGGGGTAGAGTGTCTTCCCCGTGACCTTGACGTCATATTACTATTGTATTTTATATATCTTAAAAACGTTAATATGTAACTCATGTAATTTTTCCTATTCTTTAATAAATAAAACTTTTTCCATCCATATAAATTGTGTTTATATCGTCTAAAGTTAATAATTAAAGGCCTTACAATTGTGAAGATTTCCAATCAATGGAGACGGACAAACATGGGATGGAAAAGTAAATTGTGCTTGCTTTAGAAAGAACCAGAAAAAGTATACAACAGAGGATGAAAAAAAAACATACATGGTCTGATTGCACCAAAAACCATAAGATAGAGTGCACATTTTGATTTAAAAATAAATTAAAATGTATAACATGCATTAGGTTAACAATAAAGAGAAAAGTAGAATAATGCTAAAATAAAAGAACCATACGAATGCAAAGCAAGCTTAAAAATAAAAGACCAGGAATGAAAAAAATAGAACACGAATAAATGATGAAAACAAAAACGAATAATAAAATAATAAAATTGAAATGTTTTAAGAATATAAAAAATTGAAAGTCTTAAATGTTTGAGAACAAGTTTTAAAAATAGATTAAATGGTTATTTACGTATATAATGCATGCCTAAGTGTGCGTATTATAATAAATTTTTAGTGAAAGGGAAAAACTGAAGTTCTTAAATCCAATACTGAACCTCAATATTCTATTAACAGCACTGTATACAAACAAAAATAATAATAAAATTTTGAATATTGTTTCCAGTGCCCTAGTTCCTAAAAAGTAGATTGAATAGAAATCTCATTGATTTAATTATTTAATACATAAAATAATCAGTTTTAAATCAAAAGTTTTGAAAAGAAATGCCCATAATAATTTGTTCCTATACCTTATCATAACATATACCCTTAAAAAATAAATGAATATTTTTTTTCTCAAGTTTAACTTCTTTGAAAAACTATTTTGACTTGCTGTGTTTAAAATTTTGAAAAGTAATGCAGCTTTTAAACAAAAAGAATAAAATGAATGCAGCAAATAATGTTTTTTTTCTTCTTAGTTTTAAAATATACATTTACAATTATTAAATATAATCCTTTGATTAATTCTACAAAAATTGCAGTCGTTGATATCAAGTTTTAACCTTTTATTTGAAATCTTAAAATTGCTGAATTCTCCAAACTTTCATTAATTATTTTTCATATTGTAATTGAAGTATTGATAAACGCTTCATATTTTCAAAGAAATTGATTAATTTTGTTTGACACAAATTATTCCGATACCTTTAACAGCATTATTTAGGAAATAAAAGAAATTGTATATAATATTAATGAAGGCATAATATTTTATTTGAAGATTTTCTGGACGCACCTGTTATTCTCCCTATCCCTGGTACAAGTTCTCCTGCATATCCAGCCGTATGAGCACCTAAACTATGACCAATCATATGAACCTTATTCAGATCAACGCCTAGTCTTTCCTACGATGAGAACAATTAATTTATTCAAAAACTAACAAAAATCATTGGAGCATATTATTAGCTAACTATGTCATTTTAGTAAAGATACTGTATTAATTATTGTTTCTATACAGTAATGGTAAATATAATGTATAGTGTTAAATTCGCTAGAAGTCTTCATTGTTAATACAGTATTTCCAAAACATTTCGGTTGAACATTTGATTAATTAATACATGTTTCAGCTCTTTAATTCAGAAAATCTTTTATAAAAATCTTAGCTCTTTTAATGCCAGTAAATAATAGTATTATGCTAGTAATAGTACGCAAAAGGATTATGGCAACTGAAATGACATCCTTTAAAGAATTGTTTTTTACTTTTAGGATTGGACAAAAAACCTTTTTAATGATATTATACTTTTGGAAGTTGTAGCGCAAAAGAGCCAAAATTTTACTTAATTTTTAATGAATTAATATTTTACAAAATTACTCCAATGTGAGCATTCGCATTTTTAAATGCATAGATGTGCCAAGTTTTATAGTTGTTGACCAAACAATCATATACACATTCATCTTTATTTTTAATAGAGAAAGTTGTTTTAGCGTTTCGATTCAAATGTCTCAGATTATAAGGCAAGTGAAAATAAATCTCTACCGCTGATTTTATACTAAGGTAGTAGTTAGCCACAGTAAGAATTGACATGATTTTAAAATCACTTGCCCTTTGGAACAATATGAAAAATTATTACTTAGATTTGGCAACGATTGGTTATTTATTGGAATGGTGTACTTCCAATTGCGACCAGTGTTTGCCTAAATGTATGTCGCGCTATAGGATGTAGATTATATTAATACGTTCAGTATTGATAATTGAACGTTGATAACTGATATTGATTATTGAACTTAAAAGAAAGTTAATAAACAAAATTTACTTAAGGTCCAATTGTGATGCTAAAAGTTGATTATTTCTGCCATCAAGGACGCTGTGGTCTTAATGGTAAACTCTTGGCGTAATAGTCACTGTGTAAACAGGCTTGCCCATGTGAAATGTAAATTTATTTCAGTTTCCCTTGTGAATTGTGACCGTAGAGTCCAAATACTCTCTTATAAACAGACCGTAAAATTTTAGAGAAGGACGTAACCATTCAGAAGCAATTCTAATCATCTAACCAAGGTTCTAAATTACAAATTCTGAGCCTAAGCATCCTTCGAGGGGTTTTTAAATCGTAATTGTAAATAAATTAAACTTCAAACAATTTGATTTAATTTCGATCATTAAAAAACATTTGAAATAATATTGCAAGAAAACGCTCCTCACTCTATAGCTATAACTTATATATTACGATTCTTCTACAGTCCATATGCAAAATATGGGAAAATATTTATAGACATATGTAAATGGTTCGCTAAAAAAATGTAATGGTATTTGAATTTTTATTCTTAAATAGCATTGCAAGATAATATTTTCAGTTTGGTTTGTTGGTCGTCACATTAATTTTTATATTGTTCCTAATTTAATAAAAGCAACAGTGATTGTACTAGAAAATAAATTTAATGTCATAAAAAAACATGCGTGTGCAACCGCGATATTTTATAAAAAAAGTATTCTTATAAAATCTATTTAAAAATAATTTTAATTATTAATTTTTTAAATTTTTAAGTGCTGAAGAAATCTTTCTTGTGTGTCCAATAATATGTTTTAAGTTTATTGGGGGAGGTGATTTCAAACTTTTATTCATTTTCAAATTTAAAAATATAAAATTCTTATCAAAAACTTGCTATATACGAAGTAACTATATGTAAAATTTGGTGACTTAGAACAACTGTTAAACACATCTTGCATGACAAGAATTTAAAATTATCTTTATATTATCAGCGACAAATATTAATTATGTTACGAGATGTTATCTTTATGATATCAAGTAACAGATATATAATATTCGTTCTAAAATTATTAGCAGGGCCGAAAAGTCGTTTATAGATAGCAATATAGTAATTTAATGATGCCATATTTTGTTAATAATCGTGGGAAGATATACAAAATATTGCATCCAAGAACAAACTAATAATCGTTTGTCGGGAAAAGCAAAAAATCGCCAAAAAGTGCAAAATTACGTGAAATTTAGCGTTTAAATTTCTTAAATTCACATTATTCACTTGCGACTTTGTTCCCGTATGGTTCACTTTGGCTACATTTGTTTTGCCATTCGCTTCGCTTGGTTATTTGACTCGCATTTGCCTCACATTGGCGACATCTGATGCCTATTTAAAGGAAGGTACTTATACCAGGTTTGTATCTGATTTATTATTAACATTAATCTGATTTAAATAAATACATAAGTTTCATTGTTTTTATTAATAAATCAAAGATATACGCTAATGGAACCGATGGCATAGATTCTAATAAAAGTATATATTCACCCAAATTGAATATTTATAGAAATATAATAAAGCAAATTATTTTAATGTATTTGAAATCACCTTGAGAAAAGTGACAACTTTTGCTAGCTGCACTCCAATCAATCTGGTATCTGCAACCGATTGCTGATATAGAATCCGTGGAGGTAGGAACGTTGTGGAATCATCTAGTATAATTACATTATCGTCAGCTATCCTCAAAATCTCGTCTTTGGCATTCTGAAACAGAAAACAATATTGGAAAAAAATTAAAGCCGTTTCAAGTATTATTAGAACTTATGTTATGAATATTGCATTTCACATACAATAGAGCTTTCTTTTAAGAAATTTCCATTTTATGAAATTTTCTATAAAGATTTGACTTTAAACGACATTTTAACTCTTAATATACGAAAGATAATTTTATTTAGCCAAGTTATTGCAATCCCCTATTTTCGATTATGATGTCGAAATGCCATAATATCAGTAAGTCAACAGCTGTAATTATACTTGCCCTTGCTGCATTCTAAAGTCTATATAATTGTCTAAATTTTTCCAAGTTATGAAAGGTAATGATGATACTCCACTGGATAATGACAATAATAAATGCGGTTATCGAAAATGTCTTCTTGAAAGATAATAATAGTATTTAATTCAACATAAGATTACTATTATTCACCATTCTATTCTGTTAGTTGCACCAGTGTCATGACTAGTTATGTATCTCTAGTAGCTTTTATTTAAAATCGCATTCGTTGGCGAAATCACTTAACCCATAATAAGCATAATTTTCATGTAAATTATTCGTGTTGAATCTTCGCATGCACCCTAAAATGCTTTGAGGATACAAACTTCATATATATCTGCTTATCATCCAGTTATCAAAAAACTTAAACTTAAGAATTTTTATACAAAAATGAATGCAAAACTGACAAATCTTAGAATTAGTGAATATATCATAACCAAGAACCCTTATAGAAAGTAAAATCACATCCTATCTGTCTCCCAATAACACAAATCAGCCTTTCACCTTTTGAGAAACATTAATTACTCTGATTATTCAATTCCTAAATTCTCTATCAACTGGGGAGTTTGAGAGCTTTTCGATAATAGTCGTCGAGCATTGCATTAATTTCGTCCTTTAAATTTTTCTACTACGTAAAGGGTTTCATACAACAGAACTGTCATTTTTCAACCCTTTTTCTGTTTATTTTTAATAAGTTATGCAAGCAACAGTGAAAAAGAATGATTATTGTCAATACTTCTGATTTATTAGTGATAAGTTACTTATTAAGTTAATCCTTTATCTTTAGATTGTACAATAAGTACAATCCCTTACGAAATAATATGGCATGCCATTGATCTGTTCACCTTTTATGTCTGGAGATTCAGGAACGTGAATTCAAGAAATCTGGATCAGCAAATTACAAATAATTTTATAAACAATATTTAATTCCTTATTACTAGTAACATTCCGTTTTAACCACTTCCCCTCATAATGAATGAATATTTCCTTATGCACTGTGGAAAGTATTGTCTACCCTGCTGCCTATCATACTTCTCCTTTGTTGGCAAACTGAAGACAACAACGCATACTGTAGACACTAATAATTCAAATTGAATTTCTTTTGCATGAAAATAATTCAAATAATTAAAACACGGACTTACGAATAGCCAATTTGTACTATAAGATCCATCCACATAGCCATGTATTAGTATCCTTGTCCATGCTGTGGAATTGAATTCTGATCTAAGGATCAACTCAGGCTTTTCGGGCGGAAAAACCACTGGATTGTACTTGTTCCTACGGGTGAAGAGTAAGAAAGTGGTCCTAATGACGTCTGGTGGAAGGGGAGGAAGGCTGAGCAAGCGAAAAGGAATTTGAAAGAAAGGTGGACCCGTGTAGAAACAGCCTAGTCCATGGTAACAGACTGTTTTGAAGATGCCTATTAAAAATAAGCAAATTCTTTATATGCGAATTTAAACAGCACTCGATGATTCATTTGACATTTTATCGAGATCCTTGATGACATAAATCTTAATGAATGATGGAAACCAGTGTTGAATGATATATTTCGGAAAGCATGAGTAATTATTTTTTCATCCATCCGAAATAAATATTTGTTTAATATTTCAAACACAATATAAAATTTCAATGCTTCGAGAAGAGGAAGAAATGTGTTTCTCTTAAATAATTCCTTATCTGTTCTGTGAAAGTTACCGTAAATAAAAATGCAGTTTGATTACACAACTCCTAGTATAAGAAATTAATTTTATATTTGTTTAAGATAAACACCGAGGGGGGAAAACGAAATATTCTATAAAATTTATAATGTACGTTTCTAAAATATTTATCCTTTTTACCATGGGTATCTTAAACTTTGTAAATGGTTCCCCAGAATTGATACTTTACCAGAATCTGCATCGGTAACCCACAACTCCCTTAAAGGGAGGAGGATATGATTTTGAATTAAGAATCAAGAATAATAAAAAGTAATTTTGGATCTTTCTAAATGTTTTTGGTTTTATTCATATTATATACTAGCCGCCTTTGGCCACCAGCTGGTTCGCCATGAGTAATGCGTTCTAAAATTTTCAATTAAATCATATATTTTTTAGCCAAAATTTAAGAAATAGTTTAAATTAAAAGATTCAGTTATTAGTAGTTAAAGAGTCGGTAACTTTATTCGGAAAAACTTTTTGAGTTTAATGCTCTAATAATTTATCAATTATGCTTCCAAAATATTAAAAAGGTTTTTTTCGGTGATATTGCCAAAACGTTAAATATGTTTTTTAAAGAAAGTGAAAAAGGGAAAAAATTATTGAATTAATGATACAGATATTGCAAACGATTATAGAAATATGCCATTAACTCGGGATTTCAACGCATATCCTGTCTAAATTCTATCAGGTTTACTGTAAATAAAGATAATTCATGGAATTAACGATATAAATATTGCAAACGATTTCTTGAATCCTTTGCCTTGCATTTATTTTTATAGAAGATATCACATTTTATATTTATGTTATTTTATCCAGTCACGTGCTGAAAGTTGTATTTCTTTAGATTTGATTTGCGATGATAGTTGTATTTTTATTTGAACTTCCGGCATTGTTTTATTTTATTTTATCCAGTCACGTGCTAAAAAAACATGATTAAAATATTTCTTTAAAAATTCTTTAAAAATAGAAGCTTGAGTTATACATTAAAACACTTATACCATTAGACAGCTAATTTTTTTATCTTTAAATTGATGTTAAAATCATGTTTGTCCGATAATAATTTCGGAAGTTATAGCGGAAAAACGTCGAAATTTCGCTTAAATTTTAATTAATTCAAATTCTAATTAAAAATTCAAAAAAAGGGCTCCGAGGTGCACATTCCCGACCTCCAAGGTACACATGTACCAAATTTGGTAGCTGTAGGTCCAACGGTCTGGCCTGTAGAGCGCCAACACACACACACACACACACATTGAGCTTTATTATAAGTATAGCTATAGATTATTCTATATTCAGAAATGTTGTATGTTATTCTATATTCAACAATGTTGTATGTTATTCTAT
>JAPMOQ010047405.1:0-64280 GCA_026543055.1 Argiope trifasciata | reverse complement strand
AATGTTGTATGTTATTCTATATTCAACAATGTTGTATGTTATTCTATATTCAACAATGTTGTATGTTATTCTACATTCAACAATGTTATATGTTATTCTATATTCAACAATGTCATATGTTATTCTATATTCAACAATGTATGTTATTCTATATTCAACAATGTTATGTGTTATTCTATATTCAACAATATATGTTATTCTATATTCAACAATGTTATATGTTATTCTATATTCAACAATGTTATGTGTTATTCTATATTCAACAAGGTTATATGTTATTCTATATTCAACAATGTTATACATTGTTAGTAATATTGTTTAAGGTATCCGACTACGTTCGAAAGAAAAATTGTGAAAAATTGGAATTTTTAGAAACTATTTATGGTTTTTTTGATGTATTGTCGATAAGGAACACTATAAATGCAAAAACAATTATTTGAAAATATAAAAAATTTTGAGAAATGGGGAAGTTTGTTGCAAATTTTAGTAAAATTTAACCAAAACGGTTAATACTCTACACAAAATTGCAATGTAACCATCCCATTTTTCTATATTCAAAAGTAATAGAATATAGTGATGAATGAAAGGAACCAAAATCTAAGAAAAATATTGAGGTGCAAAGAAGTTAAGGGTAAAAGTATGCGCATACATGCATTTTTCCCATAAATTCATTACTCAATTTTTCTAAAAACACCCATAAATGGAAAAAGTATTTCACCAACAATCACACTTTTGGTTCATTTCATTGCGCATATTATTTAAAACACGAGCTGAAATGTTTATGTAAATACCTCTATTAGTTTTGGAGATAAGATGTCAATGGGGATTTTTTATGAAAATGAAAGTTTTGAGAAAATCGAAGTGATACACCAATTTTAGTTGAAAAATAGGTGACCCTGGATGATAGGTCAGGCTTTCCTTTTCCTTGGAAAGCTAAACTGTTTTAGGAAGAGAAATGTCTAAACTACAAGAAATAATAAGAATTTTAAAAAATTCACCAATGTGGTTGATAATCAGTGTTTTTAATATAGTCGGATACCTTAACAACATACTGTATTGTACAATGTGATCGTCCAATTTTGGCAATAATTAACTAGGGCTTATTGATGCTACTATTTTTTTTCTTTCAAATGGAATGTTAAGTAATTTTACTCGGTTACTCTATCAAACCGAACCAAATCATCGGATACCGTTAATATGTTTTCTCAACTCAATAAAAAAAAATCAATTTCAAGGTAAGAAAAGACATTTTGATTTTCAAACGACATAAGGACGTCTTCAGCATAAAATGTTTGGTATTATAAAAAAGTTACATTTACTCTAACTTGTTTTTTATAATCTGACTTTATATGAATTAATTCTATTTAATAACTGTGTGGCTCGGATATTAAAGTTATCATCAGATGTTTCCCTAAAGTAATCCTTTTATATAATAGCTACACAAACAAAAATCATAGCATGAAGTGGGAAATAATATAATACGATTTAAAATCACGATAACACAATACAAAAAAGGAATCAAACGTATGAGAATGAGAAAACCGTAATATATAAGCAAGGAACAAAGTAATAATTCAAAGTAACAAAAATAAAGGTTTTATTTTAAATACATATTTATAACAACAAATCAAACACTTTAATTGATATTATTTACCATTAAACAGTACAATAATTTTGATTTTTTATATTGAATCAGGAAACGAGTAATTCTAATTTATAAACATTATAACAAAACTTACAAATATTATATTCTTCAGTGATTGAAGGATTTGTGACAAAAAGGATGTAGTTCCAACTTAGAAGAATTTAAAAACATATGCACTTTCATGTGGAAAAAAAATCTTGTTCGTTTATTGCCATAAAGATATAGCTCAAATCGTTAGTTCTCGCGTTATTTTAGCGATGAAGCTGTCTGTCACATTAGTTTGTAAAAACATAGAGGTAACTCCTGAGCTACTTCCATTTTTCCCCATTGATCCTTCCTTCGGAAACTGAAAAGCGTACGAGGAAAGTAAGAAAAGTTTTTCTTCCCCTATCAGTATATTGATATCATAGAGAAGGCAATTGAAAAGTTAGTTGTTACTTAAGTTATCCAAGGAGTGATTGTACCTGTTAAAAAGTTTCTCCCTGAAAATTCCTTACATAATTTCTAATGGTAACAAAAGTAATTTATAACGAAATGAAAACTCCCTCATGAAAACTCCCATATTAAAACAGGAAACAAATTATGTAGAGAGAGCTTTGCATTGTTCTGTAACAAGAAAGTACTCAGAATATTCAACATCGAAAACGTTATTCCGGTAATGTTAAACAAAATTCGGCCTTTTTACTCTCACTTCTTTCTACTTATGAGAGCAAAATGTAAAGATGCAATGGAACTATCTCGCAAATACGTTTCACAAAATAATATGTAGTTCTGCGATGGCCTAAACATTACGGCGCAGCAGATAAGCCCGTTGTTATAGAAGGAGAGTGCGAGGAGTAATGGGAATATAATTGTTTATTTTTAAAACCAAGTTGTATGTATATTTTGTTAGCTTACTTTAAATAAAATAGTATTTCAGTAAAATGCATTTCTATTGTGAAATACTATTTATAAAGGTAGATTAGTAGATTATCTGTTTGGTTGCAAGTAAGAGGTAATTCCAGCATTGCAATATGTGCCATGTCATCTAGAAAATACATTTTTCAAAATACTGTCAAAATATGTAGGAACAATTAAGAAAATTGATCGAAAGGAAATACTTCACATAATTTAGAATTTAGAATTTTCTAACGTTTCTTACAGTTTTCTGCAAACTTGAATATTTCCTTTTTGCAGCAAACTCTTCGATTGCGTTAAATTATTCTTTAATATTTTCTTAATTAATATATTTATAAGCATTAAAATTGTTTTAGGAGGTAGAGCTTATACATTTATAATATTGATTAAAAAATAACATAATACGTTATTTCACTTATTTATTTTATTTTTAAATATTGCTCCTAATTATTTAACAGAAATAGAATGCAGAAGAGAAAAATTATGTCTAAAAATTTATGGTTATAAAAGTAGTAACCAAAACAAAATAAATTTTGCTATGAAATGTAGTTAACAGTGCTTTTATGAATTTTTCAAAATACCAGGAAAATTATATGGAACTATATTTTTCATCACTGAAAAGTTCATTTTTTTTTAATTTTAAGATCATGTAAAAATGGTTCCAATAAAAAAATATATCGCGAAACTATCTGGTAAAATTCTTAGTTTCTTTAAATGAAGTTTTAATCAAAAATTTAACTAAAATTTTGAAAAATATTTTCTTAAGTCGATTGTATTTGGTAGTTCTAAATCTATTGGTTTTATTTCCTGAATTTAATTTTCAAAAAATTAGCACGCATGAAACATTGTATAACAATTTATAAATAATGTAACAGACTACAAACATAATCATGTTCGGCCATAAGCAATTTGACGTTTTTATTTCCCACTTATCTTAATGCTACTGCTTTTAAATTATAATGAATGTTGCATTGTTATGATATAGAACCTTTCAATTGAATTTTTTTCCACAAATTCCTTATCATATGGCTTTTTTCATGCACAATTGAACTTAACAAAAGTAATTGCGTAAAATGGAAACCAAGTTCTAAAAATTGTTTAAATATTTTATTTTTCTTGATTTACTCCAGCATGCAGAATTTCAGAATTCCTATACATAACGATGTGGGGGGAATTTGATTACATCTTTATTAATTTTAAAAAAATAATAATAAATAAATAAAAATAATTAGGAAAATAACAGGTGTTACTTACCCAAGCCTCTCCGTCTTCGTCTTAAAAAATAAGTTCCGTTATTTCCTAATGCCACTACGTTTAGGAATAATCCAAATGCAAGTAAAAAGCGATAAAAATCAGAAATTCTCATCGTTGCTACAGAATATAATGATTCTGAATATCTGATGCATTCATATATTTTTTCTTTGTATCTGTGATGAATATTCAAAACATGAAAGTTCTAAAAAGATTTGCACTTATTTTTGCAGTCATAAAATACAATACCTTTTTGATTTTGTTAAAAATCGAAAAATTTCACCTATTTAGAATACAAGCTTCCGCAGCTGCAAAAATGTTTTTACTTCTAACAGGATGATAAATCGTCTGCTACGCTTCATTTCGCAATAAAATTCATTTATCACATTACATGCCAGAAGCGACTCAAAATAATATGCACAGTAATTGTTTTCTAATCAACTAATCCAGCATTCTTTTCTTTCTGTAGTATAATGCTTTATAATATGTTTTAAGGAAAACATATTAGAAGCTGAAATTCGCTTCCGTGTTTGCGAAGAAAATAACCAACATCAACAATGAAGCTCTCACTTTCTGCCCTGTAGTCCTTTTCCTTGAAATAAATAATAATAATTTTTGGTATAAAAATTACTTTCGGAAATGAAAAGTTTTTAAATCTTGAAAAAAGATTAATGCCGACAATGCAGAGTATTTCCTATTTTCTCATAAACGGACATAAAAAGCAAGACTTGTGATCGAAATACATAAAAAAAAATCATGTGACATAAAATGGAATGAAAAAAAAGTTAAAAGAAATTATTTATTTCCTTAAAACTTTCTCGCTTGCTTCCTAATAAATGTGTTGTCCTTATCCTGAAAAACAAAATTTTGGACCATGAGAAATACCAGGAATCCTAAAATTTTGTTTTCAGAGACACGCAAATGAGTATTCAATGTTTCGCAATATAGTGCAGAAAATCTGTAGTTTGGCATATTTTTTTGGGTAATCCAAACTAAAATTTAGATTGAAGATCCCATATCAAATTTTATTTCTCAATCTTTTTGTTCTTTATTTTATTGTATATACAGTAAAATAAAATAATCGTTGAAAGATTTGAACTCAAGATGTCCTCATTGCAGAACTCCCCCCACCCTAGAGTTCGGAAAAAAGTCTTTTTTTTTCTTTCTTTTTATTTGGGTAGGGGAACTCCTGTTTGTTTTCCTGTGACAAAAAAAAAACTCAAAACTACTGTGAGCTACCCGGACGAAATTCGATAGACTGTCTTTCCACCAAGTTTATAGATTTCTGTGAAATTTTGAGCAAAATTTATTAAGACCACGTCACTCTGTCCGGCTGTTTTTATAAATTAACACGATAACTACAAAAAGAAGATAAAAAGATTATAAAAATTTTATGCACAGATTCACCATCTATACTGTAGACAACTATCAAATTTTGAGCCAAATCCATAGAGGGAGTATATTGTCTGCCAATTTATATTTTCAGAAACATTTAATAGCGAGAATCAAAAAACACGATGATTTCAATAAATCAAATTGGATATTTTTTGCGACTAAAAGTGTAATTCTGTTTCATATTTTTGTTTCAATCACTTGCGAAAAATGAATCCAAAACACAAATTCTATTTTTAGGCGTTATTACACGAATCCCAGAGATTAATCGCCAAAAAACTTAGGATCGCACGATAGTTTCAATAAAAATGCTAAATTCCTGTCAAATGTAAATATTTCATAACAATTGTAAGTCAATGACTTCAAAACGTTCTCTGGTATAATGCCTCTATTACAGAATATAAGAGAAAGTTTTTCCCGCTAATTCAGTTCACATGTTTGTAAGTATGTTAATGTGCAGCCCAATAGTTGACGATCTGAATCTCGAATAATAAATAACTCTTAATCAATATAATTCTTTACATTCTGAAGTTTCTTTATTCTTTTGAACTCAGACTCAGAAAATGGTAGACTTCCTGTAATTATATTTCACTCAAAACTTGATGTAAATCTCTAAACTTGTTAAAGAAACAAATATCAAATTTCTTCCGTTAATCTCAAAATCTCTTTAGGTTCTCTGACCAATAAGGTTAGAAAAATATGTCTTTTGAACTCAGTGGGATCTAAAACGTGGAGAGTCTTCAAAATTTCCAAATGGAGTTTTTAAAAATTATTACAGTGCTCTATACTCGCATGTCAAAAAATAAAAAACAGAACAACAAAAATCTTATGTTCCTCTTTAGATTTGTTACGAATTAAATGCAAAAATAAATTGCATTCTTTTAAATCAGTTATGCGTAATAATGTGATAAGGCTTATAAGCTGATATGGTGATTATAAACTGCATCATGCAACATCCATGAAGATGGAATCATTCAAAATACTTGTTTAGACTAGATACTATAAAATTTAACAATTACTTCTTCGGTAACAAATTCTCATAATGCAAGAAACTGTAAAATTTAAATTCGATTTTTAAATAAAAACTAATCTATATTATTCCCCAAGAACTTCGAAGTATATTATTGACCAAAAATTAATTTTTAGATATTTTAAAATTGAAAAATTAGCTTTTCATTGATTTCAGTTTCGTTTCCAGACAATTATTTAATCAAA
This sequence comes from Argiope trifasciata, assembly GCA_026543055.1. NCBI lineage: Eukaryota > Metazoa > Arthropoda > Arachnida > Araneae > Araneidae > Argiope > Argiope trifasciata. The sequence continues at coordinate 57,880 of JAPMOQ010047405.1, read as the reverse complement.
TTTAAATACATTTTTCATAAATACTCCCATTAAAGAAATTTTCGATCGATCAACTGAAAAGTTTAAAATAAGATTTTCCATAGTTTTAATAAATGGTTTTGTACTATGATAATTAATTTTTATGTTCAATTTATCATTATTACAATTAAAAATTGAATCTTAAAAATAGTTTAAATATAAAAGAATAAATACCAGATCATTATCACTTTTCGATATTTTGCACTATAGATCCAAATATATGTTTGCTTTTCTAGTATACAAAGTATATAAAAAGGATTCGTTAAAAAATATCATACTTTAGAATTTTATAATTCTCCAAATTTTGATATCCCTGAATCTAAAAAATACATTATTGGTATTGTGCCTAACGGGTAATCTATCTTGAATGTGATAACACATTAACATATAGAACTAGAAGTATGAAATTTTGTATACAGACATTACCTGAAATTCATTGGGGCTATCAAATCTGTTCAAAATACATTCAAGAGAAATCTGTTTGTATGGCTGTCAGAGTATAAATTAACACAATTACAAAACAAAGATAATTTAAATGATTGAAAATTTAACACAGATTTCACATCTAAAATGTAGATTCCTATCAAATTTAGGACTAAATCCTCCAAGAGTTAAGCGTCTGTTGGTCGTACTTTCATAGACATGCTAGTGTGATTACTCAAAAACACAATATCTTAAATATATAAAATCTCTTATGTGATGATGTTATTGTAGTTGTAAATATAACGGAAAAGTGCAATTGAATAAAGTATCTTTTAACTGCTTTCACTTCGATGCCATCTAAAAATGTAGATACAACTGTGCATGTTAAAATATTATTAGAATTTCAAGCAGGCTTAAAGTATCTGACTGGGTTAAAAAAAAGATTCTTCAAAAAAAATTATGATTTTTTATAAGAATAAAATGATGAATAAAAATGGAGTTATTTAAATTTATATGTAGCTTTAGGAGAAAAATATATTATGATGCATATTTTAACCTTTATTTACAAAAACTCATACTTCAGAAAATGTCTTTAAGAAATAAGCATCACTTGCTTACCACTAATTTGCTATAAATTTCCTTCTAACTGACATAGAGACAAAATAAAGATATCAATCGAAATAAAAACGTACCTAGTTTTTGAAGTTACAAGAAAAATATGAATTTTTATCAAAATTCAAGTTTTTGTTCTTTTCGAATATCTTAAGTATTTTTAAATCAATTGCTGATATTTCGCGTTGGGAATATTGTTTTGCTTTTTTATATCAATGAGAAGGAATAAAATGAAATATAACGAAAAATCATTTTAAAAAATAAGCATCATAATTGGTGTCTAAAATTCTTTATTTTGACTAGAGATACAGTAGCTTGATAAAAACATAGTAATTTTCTTGGATTTCTCTTCTTGAATTGAAGGTGGTCGACAGTATGTAATCTCTGAAATATTTCTTGGCCTGGAAAGAAAATAGTTTATCTTAGTTACAGATAGTAGAAATAAACATACAATATAAACTTAACAGAGTTAAGTTGCAAAAGTTTTTAAATACTATCCTTGAATTAATTTCTGAATATGTATCTTTGGTCTATGCGAACACATTAATTCAAATAATTCTTAACTCCCCTTTCTTTAACAATTCCTTTAATATTAAAAGGAATTATTTAATATTAATAATTCCTTTAATATTAAAAGAAATCTCCCAAAATAATTTGATTATTTCCGGCATGTATAATTCTATCATTAGTAATTCATGTTTTTTTTTTCTCTGATTCCTTGGGCATAATATATTCCTATATTAATTCCTTGAAATAAAGTATTGTCTACGATATTTTAGTCCGCAATTGAAATTAATTTGAAAATCGAACTAAAATTCCAAAAAATATTGTTTTATGTTTCCGTACTATTTCTTTATCCTTAATTATTGTTAAGAAGATAATTTTGGTATCCTTCATTCATTCAAGAGCATTAATGTTCAGTAAGTTATTCATTCAGAAATAGCCGGAAATTTCTTATCTTTAAAAAAGTGTAAGTATGTTTAGAAATTGTTTGGTTTAATTTAAAGTTTCTTTCTTGGAATAAATGTAGTATTCCTATAAATGTAGTAACTCTAATGATAACTCCTTTATTAATGCTATTTACATGTTTATTTAGACCTTTTTCTAAAAATATTGAAAATTTTAGTTTTATAATTACGTGTGTTAAAATCAAAGGTAAAACAAAGAAGAACAAAAGATAACTGGATACAATGTACCATTCACCAGAAACTTACAAACGTTAAGCACTGGTGTCTATCCTTAAAAAAATCATAATGCTAAACGAAAGGAAAGGAAAGTTGTGTGTGTGTGTGTGTGTGTGTGTGTGTGTGTGTGTGTGTGTGTGTGTGTTGCCACCATTAAATCAAAAGCAAAATCTGAAATGAAGTCAAAAAAGATAAAATAAGCCACTAGCGCTAAGTCATAATTTATCAATAATGTATTAGCAATGAAAAGAAGTATTAAAAATTTTTAATATATATTAGACAAATTAAAAAAATTAAATCTATTAAAATCAAAATTCGTTTCAGGACTTCAAGTTTCATAAAAAGATCACGTTACGTCTTTGAGTTGTCGTATCTGCACAGATACGAAAGCAAAATCAACAATCATTCCTTTAAGGGAATAAAATAAAAATAAAAAATTACGCCAAATTTACGCCATGTGTGCCAAATTTCACTTAAATTATAGTTGGGTTTTTTTTATCCAGTTATTTTTTTATATACACTTGAATGTACAGGCCGACAGGCATCCATTAACATATTCTGCTCAAAATATGCTATGGATATTAAGCGCCAAACTTTATTATTTTTATTTTTGTATTATGTGGTTATCGCGTTCACATATAGTCATACAACTCGATAGAGAAACAAAGTTCAAAACTTGATGAATTCAAATATTATGTTAAAACCACATACGAATTTTCATCCATCTGGCTCAAAGCGTTTGTGAATTGTTATTTTCACAGACAGACAGACAAAATGATTAATATTTGATTACAAATAAGTTTTTTTCTGTTTCATAAAAATTTGAAACACGGAGATTTTCAAAATCTGCCACTCAATTTTTTTATATATATGATTACATTACTTTCTCTTTGTATACTTGATAAGGTACTTTTTCGTTATGCGGTTGCAAGATATCGCCAATGTGAGTCAAACGCGACTCAAGTCGTCAAGCGAAGTGAATGGCAAAACAAATGTCGACAATGTAAACGAAACGCGAACAAACCCGCCAGGTGAATAATACTCGTATGAATTTAATGAATTTGAACTTTAAATTTGACGTAATTTTGCCGTTTTGGCGATTATATATTTCATTAAAATTTTTATTTGCAATTTTTTACTTTTTCGACTAACAATTTTGGTGATTTTTTCGTTGCACCCGCTTAACAGAAAAGTACCTAACTTTATATCTAGGAAGGTTTATCTTACTGTCAAGTGTTGGAAAAAAAAGGAACGGAGCATTAATGGCTTGAAGAAAAAAATCTCTGGTGCTGATGTGGTGTTGTTTATATTGTGGAGTCGTGCCAAGGTAGAGGTTGAATCCTGCCAAGGATCGAATTCGCGATCTTACGATTTGCAGCCGCGTAACATATCCACAAGATAAAAGTTATCACCGACGTCCAGTGGATGTTACTGACTTTTTAAGATATCCCCACACTGTTATAATAATCGTTTATCACATTTTGCAACAAGAAATATGGTAAATAATTTAGCATTGTTACTGGAGTAGTTAATCCTGCCTATATAGGAATGTCTTGAGTTTTATTATATCTACTTTATATCTACTCCTTATTACTTTCTAGTCTAAATGTCAAATTAATGATTACCGTTGAAAACAATTTGTTTATAATATTTTGAAATCCTGCCGTTTGGCGCATGATACATAAAGTCCTGTGTGTTTCGTCGTGATTGTACATAGTTGTTGTCTTTATGCTGCCCTTTCCTCGGATAAATAAACATCGCCATCACTCTTCTACTAATGGATTCACTGTGTGCTCACACCATACACCCACTACATAAACCAACGCCGTCGTCATTATGCTGTCTTCCGCGTGATCCTGGTTCGAGCATGGTTGTTATTCTGTGTTCTATCTTTGAGTAGCGTGATTGTATACCCTTGTAAAAAAGGGATGTACAAGCGAAGGCGAAGCACGAAGTAACTAAGTCGTACTTTTGGCCCTATTTGGCGCTGCTGAAAACATGGGACTTTAATTTAGAAGAGAGCTGGCGTCCTGACAAAGGGGTAACGTGTCTTCCCCATGATCTGGGAGTCCCGGGTTTGATTTCGGTTCAGGCTTCGGTATTATTCTATGCACTATCTGTGATTAGTATGTATGTGCCACCCTGTAAAAAGGGGTTGTGCTTGCGAATGTGAAGCATGAAGTAGCTAAGTCGTATTATTGGTCCTAGGCCCTACTGAAAAAACCCAGGGATGCTAATTAAGGCTTAAATCGCTCCATAATAATATTTTTAATCCCTTTTTTCAATGATAAGACACATATTACAGAAAGAGCAATATCGAAGATCCATAACAATACATTAGTGATTCCTAAAAAGAAATTTAATACTATATTATATCTAATCAACTTTCTCCGAACAGAAAAAAAATTCTTACATTGGATATAAGTAATTGATTTCTATGGCTTCCACGACTATTGTTGCTCTTTCATTGTCTTCAGAAACAGAAACTTCCACAGAATGAATCCTTCCCACTGGTCGATAAGAAAAAGCAAGAAATGTGTTGATCTGCTTCGATGCGGATAAGTCAGCTCTGAAAATGAAAATGTATATTTATCTATTATTAAAATGTTTATTACAAAGATCAAAAAATATCAATAACACTGTTATAAAACAAGAGCATCAATTTATTGGTCGATGCTCTTTTCATTTCCTTCCTAAGTAACTGGTTTCCCAGAAAATAATACAACAATAACAACGGTTTTTTTTTATCTCAAAAATACTTTAAAGCGTTTTTGTGAAATCTTTTCAAGAGTTCGTAATGATTTTTTACTGCATCAGTGCACTCAAGACGAAGACCTCGAAGAAACTGAATCAGATGTGGAAATATGAAAATGCTATTTATATCTAAGTCTTAAGTTCTTTATGATAAGTTCTATCTATTTAGGAGTAAAACAGGTACTTTCAATAACGTAAATAATACAAGATAGAAGTAAGTAGTTGCATGTAAGTAGAATATATACAGCTTTGAAGGGCAATATAAAGTAAAAGTGTGAGATCGTGTTCACATGCGTGTAAGAAGAAAGCAAAGTGGACTTTACTCCTACTAATTAAGTTGCAAATCTGAGTTTCTGTGACAATCAGTAGATGTGATCGCAAATTTAGTTAAGTCAAAAGATCCCATGATGAAATAGTAGAAACAGCAATAACTTGACAATAATTAAGAAACTGATATACAGTGCACTTCTTAATGAAATGTCCCAACTTTTAAGGTTATTGAAGAAAGAAATACAACCAAGTTGCATATTAGAAATAAGAATAACAGATGAAAGTTTGATTTCAATACAGTTACAAGTGTTCAGTATAAATTCATCCAGAAACATGAAAGATTTGGAAGCGATATGATGGCTCATCCATATTTTTTTGCATGTCTGGTTTTATCACTGTGAAAGATTGCTCATATACATTTATGTCAATAGTCAATTTCTTTTCAAAGGCAGCAAGTATTTGTTCTACCTGTACAATATAATATTGAAGAGCTTAAAACAATCGTAGATACGACTGGAGTTAACCCCCCGCTTGGTGCAACGTTCAAAGTCGCCAACTTGCCAATCACGGACTTGTGCCGTATTTTTCCTAATCCAATCATAGCCCATAATGAAAAAGAAAGATAATAGGGTTGCCAGACTAGAAAACTGCCGGTTTTGACTCGTTGAAGATAAGTCGAAGAAGGGGGTTAAACTATGGTTCACCCCATTCGTATCCGCTATCTTTCTAAGCTTTGCACCACACATGCTGAAAAGCTGTGGAATGAGATTTCGAACTGCCTCAATTCGTATTTCTGAAGGGACTCTTACTTAACACTTGCAGCTGTGTTGAATTTGAATTTTCAACTGTTATTTTTTATTTCCGTTGATGAGCAAAAAAAATTTTTAATTCTTTTAACAGCTCTGCAAATTTGGAATATTAATTTATGAATACATTGAATAAAAATCAAGCAGAACTAAATTCTCTATGAAACGAACCTTAAAATGAAAATATTTAAGGAAATAAAGAACTTACTTTAACAATATTTTTTCCTGTAATAGATGATGTTCTCCCAAAGCAGTTAAGTGCATAGATGTTGTCAAAGATTTGGAGACATTACTTCTTGTTTCTAGATATACAACTATTTGGTACTGATGAACTGTAAGATAAAAAATAACCAATCATTGGAACATACTCTATCATAATCCTTTAATATTTTTGTTTACAAAGGAATGAAATCATCAGATATGTATAATTGGAAAAAATGTATATGTATAGTTGGAATTAAAAAGGAATTGTCTCAAAGAATTTACACAAATAAGAAACAATTGCCCTTTCAGAAATTACACGCTCATTATAATGCTATGAAAATTTTCCTAAATCCGCTCAGTAACAAATAATGACACTTTATTCTTCACCTAAATAATAACAAACAAGCAACAAACATACTCGAAGAATACACAAGATCAAAAAGTGCAGAAAGCAACAGAACGCAAGCATTAAATTGGTAATATAAAAAACAACAATATAGCATTAACAATAATATTTGTTTTGTTGTTGTAAGAATATGCTATTAACAATAATATATTATTTTATTGTAAAAATTTGCTATTAACGTTGTTATAACAACAATATATTATTGTTGTAATTCTTAATTATTGTTGTAATTACTTTGTTATTCTTATAACAGTAGTTGTAACAATTTGTTATTCTTATAACAATAGTTGAAACAATTTGTTATTCTCATAACAATAGTTGTGATTTTTTTATTGTTATAACAATGTTATTAACATATTGTTGCAACAATATGTTATTGTTGTTACAATTTGTTATAGTTATAATACTATTATAACAATCGATCAATAGCAATACGATCATTAATATTGTTATATAACAATATTATTGATCATATTATTATAAAAGTAAACTTCTATAACAATACTTTTCGTTTTTGTAATTTCAGCATTTATACTTATTTGAAATGAGATTATATTAAATACATCTTTTGTCTGAACATTATAGCTGTCATATAATACAGAGCATACTTGGATTATAAGTTAATCGATCGTGATAAATTATATAATACTTACAATTGGGCCAGCCAGTATGCTACAACTCTTAGTTGCTGAAAAGGAACAAGTGCTGCAAGGAATTAATACTTTTTTGTATTTTCGACAATTTTTTGTTTAGTTTAGTAATTTTAATGATCCGTTTTGATGCAACGCTAAGATTATATTCTCATTGAATTTTTACTTTGAAAGTTATCTATATATAAACAGTGAACACTACCAAAGGTTCCGCATCTCTGATATGGAGAGACGATATTGTAGAAAGCGGTTCGCCAATGTTATTATTATTAGAATGCCTTGCGTGAAATACCTGTAGTAGTATAAATGTAGAGTCATAAGAAAGAAGGCAGCAAAGAAGTGTCGAATGTGCAGATAATTGTTTAGACTACGATGAGCTACATTATTTTTGCATGTTTATTTTTTTATATTTACTTAACTTAGGAACTAACTTTAAGTAGTTCGTGCTGCATCGCATGTATTGCGGAACATGGACCCCTTTTGTAAGGGAAAGGAGATACAAATGATGGTTTTCTGGATCAAAATTATATAATTTATAATAAAAAGTAAAACTCTCAATTATGTGGACAAATATAAGCCGACCTAAAACTATATAAAAGCATGAACTGCAGCTATAATAAAAAAGCGTAAGGTCTTGTCGCATGTTTTATTTCTTTATTTTGCAGATTTCCTATGAAATCTCAAGCTAAAGTTAAACACAATAGCTCATTTTCTATTGTTTATAAAAGAGAATGGTGGAGCGTTCTAGAAATTATCCATTGACTCCGGAACTAAACTTCTCCCTCTCTGAGCAAGCATTTGATACCAAATATACCTACAATACGTCAGAACTTCTGCCATATCAAAATTTCTGCAACAGTATATTCACAGTTTAAGTTTCACAATAATCAGAAGTTTCTACTATTTCTTTTTAGTTAGCCATGTATCCTCTTTAAAAGGAAGCAAAATGGTATTTGTTAATGAATGTATGATTTCTATTTATCAATGCAATTTTAATACAAAAAATTTACCGAAGTTTGTTAATATTAATCGTAGTACTAATAAAATCACAAAATTCGGTTTCTAATAGGGGAATTATACAGGAGTATTTGGGTATTAAATATCATAAAAAGTGGTACTCACGACAGAATGGTACATCTAGCGCCACTTGTAAATAATACCTCCGAATTGGAGGTGGTTGAGGATTAGCAAAAGCACCCATGAAAGAACACCTTTTTCCGTTATCTCCGCAGTTGCATTTTCCTTGTAAAAATTCTTTCCAGCTTGTGCATTCGACGCCAACAAACATGCAGTTGCTCTGATTGAAGGAATGTATAAAGATGTCGAATGCTTTTTGATGTTTGCAAAAGATGATATTCGTGACTAAAAAAGAATTATTCTCAAATTTATGGTAGAAAAGAATTAATTCAGATTTGGAGTAAAACAGATTTATCGCATGTACTTAGCACAAGTCATGTTACAAGTTTTTTATCAATTTTAATAGTAATGAAGTAGTAAAGAACTGTTTTAATATATGTCTGTGAATACAACCACCTAAAGTGCAAACCGTCTTGACAAATGAAATTTAATACAATATTTTCTGCATCAGAAATATAGATTTTTATCAAATTTTCAATTTCAACAAATAAAAATCCATCTTGATGCCTATTGGCGCAATTATTTCAATACTCAGCCAGTTAGACGAATGATATTTTCTAAATTTTTTCAATTTGAAAATTCTAAATCTGTATCAAATTTTACTTAAGAATCTTAAAATCTGTATCAAATTTTAATTAGAATCTTCAATTACTTAAGCTATTTGCCGATCTACAATAAATATGATAATGAAAGAATAATAAATGAAATATTATATTATTTCAGCGCTTAGACTCATATTTGCATTTAATTTAAAACCAAATCAATTTAAACTATCAACTAACATATCTAAAATTATCTATATCTACAAAATGTAATGGTTAGTGCATAATTATCAGAGGTTTCTTTGAAGTGCTATATTTTAATAAAAACTTACAATATTTATAAATTTATGAAGGGAAATATTCTTCTACTTTTAGATTATAAAACTATGTGTTGATAGCCATACTCGCATTCGTCATATTATCCTGTACCACTTTGATTAACGTCGTAATGTAGTGCAGTCATTTCGCGATCTCAACGAGCGTTTTGGTGAGGGCACAATCAACGAAAGTCAATGTAGGGAATGGCTTGTACGTTTCAAATATCGCTATACTCCCTTGGAAAATAAGCCAAGAAGAAGTTCACCATCGGATTTCGAAAACCAGAAACTTTGCCAACCGTGGAAGGGGACGAAAGCTTGCCAACTCGAATGCAGGCCGACAACTTCAATGTGGACCATTTAATCAACATTCGTCGAGCTAAAAATCTTGTAAAACTATGGAAAGTGGCTGGATGGACCTCCCACGAACTCAACGACAACAATAAAGCTGAATGTGTTCGAATTTTTACCTATTTCCTTCAAAGAAACGCGCGGGGTCCTTTTCTGTAGGATCTGGTCACTATGGGTGAATCCTAATTTCTCTTTAAAAAGAACTTCAAAGAATTGTCTGTGTTTCGGCAGAAGTTTCATAAAAAAGAATAATGAAAGACGTGCACTGTAAGAAGTAAATGTAATGTGTTTGGTCGTGCAGTAGAATCGGTCGTCTTCCAAGCGAATGGGAAGAATTTATTGAAGTAGATGGTGACTATTCTCGGAATTAAACAATTAAAAATGTTATTGTTGAATTTTTTATTGATTTTTCATTTAAAAATTGTGCTCAAGAAAGCTTGATAACTATGCACCAGCCCAATATGTTTGATTGTCTTCATTAAACGACAATTTTAAGCACAAAACAAATCCGTACTGAGCTGGATGCTTCATTTTACATCCATAAATATACATGTTTTGTCTTACATTATACAAGAAAGTGGAGATATGCTGGGTTTTTTTCTTCAAACTCCGATTAATCATAAAATGTCAAGCACTGAGAAAAAAATTTATTGCGAAAAGTAATGCATAAACTTATTTTCCGATGTAATCGTCATGAAGTTTCAAATATTTTCATATCTTGGGTAAGGTTTCAAATCTCTTCAAACAAAATTGGCTCTGTGAAATAAGATGGACTTTAGCATTCCTTTCTATCTCCTCAGTAATTAGAGAGATTTTTTTAGATTGCTTTAAAAAAAACATAAGTTGCAGAGCTCCACATTAGTGGGCTAGATCCTTACCTATTATCCTAGTGCCCTCTATTTCATTTAAACAAAGTGGTTAACTAATTCAACAACACACGTTGCGGCATTTTTATGCTTATGTCCCTTTTTCATGGGGAATGCGGCTTAATACTGAGTCATTTCTTTCACTTCCCTGAATTCACGAACTGGCTAGAGTGCTCAAATATTAATTTCTAACTAATACTTGAGTTAACTAATGAGGAGCTTCAAAAAACATTAAGGTGCATCTCACGTCATTGAAGGCAATATATTTCGCTTAAGGAATCAAATATCCGGTCCACCAATATAGCAGATGCATGACTTTCAAAGCAATTATGTGAAAAATAGATAAATCATTTAACGATAAACTCATGTTATTTTCTACACTGGACTTTTCCATTTATTAAAGTTTAAGGAAAAAATTAACCTCTCTCTTTTTAACTGTTTTATTATTATTTTAAAATCTAGGGAATATCACTGTATCGCTGGATAATGAAATAGTTAATACCCTTATATTTACTCCTTTTACCTTCTCTTCTTTTCTAGAAATTCGTAATAAGAAAAAATACTTGCTTATTTTTATTTCAACCTACGATATATCTCAAGAAAGAATGCAGACTGCCTCCAAACTGACGATTGGCAATTGGCAACATAATATTAGATTTCTTAACAACATCTGCAAATCGCCAAGTAAAGCAGAAAATGCAGCCATATTGAAATCCTTATCATGAACTATTGTGAAATCTTGATATGCATATATATAATAACGGTTACCGATTTTTGAATAATCTGAAAATAGCCAAATAAATCCATTATTTTAATATTCTTGGCATAATCTAAAATTCGCCAAGAAAACCGGGGCCATAAAAATAAACAAATACCCTAGAGTAACTTAACAATATCTAAAACATAAAAGAAAGTACATAGTTCGTTGGGGAAAATTCCGCTGAGAGTATGCCTCACAATAGGTAAAAGACACCCTCGTGGCTTCCCATTAGCTGGCCAAAAGTTTGTGTGACCAATGTCTTGATCCGAGCCAAATCCTAAAACCAAAAGAAAATATACAGTTATTTCCGATAATAATAATAAATATTGGGGTAGGTGTTGGTATTCTACAGATATATATCATACTAGCCGCCTTTGGCTACCAGTGGTTCACCCATCTTAATTCTCTTTAAAATTGTCAATTAAATATTTTACATAACGTCATTGTCAATTAAATACTTTCTGTAACTTGTATTTTAATAGCTACAATTTTATCAAAACTACTATTTTAGTTTCTATTTTATTAATTTTTAGAGTTCAAATTTTGATAGTCATATAATTCATTCATGCATTTATAAAGGAATTAAGCCCGTAATGTACTATATGTCTCTCTAATTGTCTGTCAGCTCCCGCAAAATTTTATCTTTAAAAAAAAAGTGTATCAATTTTTTTTAAAAAATATTAGTGTTCAAAAAATATCTTGTTAAAGATGACTCAGTGTATATCAGATATACTTTGAAAGGTAGTACTATATTCTTCTAGATTATTTTTTTTATTTACATATTTATTAATAACACATTAAGCAAACATTTGCCGTTGTTATTCATCGCTTTTCTGTATCTGAAGAATCAGCTGGTTAAGTGAAAATATTGATTGTGTTATTACCAAATTAATCTCTTATATATAAATTATCTTGACAATTTTTTATTCATTAAAATTTCAAAAAAAATAGGTCGCTTCGAGATATATATTTTAATCTTCTAAAGTATATATGTTAAGGATTTGTTGTGTAATGGTTTCACCAGTAAAAAGCCGACTCACACAATTTCATTTTTTAATTATAAATGCATTAAATAACATAAAAGTAGAGATATTGTAAATAGAATAAGAGCTTAAATAATGTAAACACTGTTACCTAATAGAGTTATAGGGCCTGCGTCCGTATGAATAGCATCGACAAATGTTGCATCAGATTGATCAATTTGTACTTTTCTATCTGTGTAACGGAATAAAGGACCTGCTGGCTCTAGAGCTATTGAAAAAATGGCATTAATAGGATATGTTAAAGATGAAAAAATAACATTAATAGATCCTGTTAGTGAATTATTATGCAATGACGTCAATGTATATTTTTGACATAACATCGAATTCTCAAATCAAAATAAGAAGTGGGACATGACATCGCAACACAGTATATTCACGTCTAAAATATAATTATATAAATATTTTGCTATTTTGCTAAATAAAATAAACTATTTTTTTTTTATTTTCCTTCCAAACTATTTTTTCCATCGTTATTCGTTAACGAGGTTTAGATACATAAATTGCATCTAACATAAATTTCAGAAATCCATTAGTATAAATACAATATAGTTACGAAACATCATCTGGTGATTGTACATCGCAAGGAGTGACAAAGAAATTGACATTTTATTCCATGAAAAAATACGAAACAAAGATATTAAAATCCTAGCAGAGGTGCTCACAAAAGTTCACCAATACACACACAAACAGTAAATTAATTAAATACTAAAATATCAAAATCACAACTGAAATGCTCACAAAATACAATGCAAAAGTCACCAATACACACACAAATACCAAATCTTTAATTAAATAACAGCGACCACACAAAGCGACTTCAAAAGGAAACTGAGATTTGTAGTAGTATTTCAATAATTTTTCTGACAGTGTGTGGAATTTTTTTAGAAAGGATTTCCAGATCCAAGTTCTTATTAAAGGGAATTTTAAAAAAATTCTGAATTTTCTAGAACTTTAATTTTTGCCTTCAAAGTTCTCAAGTCATTCATCAAATTCGTCCTCATGACCATAACTCACTCACCTACCATCACTTCAGTAATAATTAAGAATCGTCACAAATCTGTCTTTTTAGAGATGATACCAACAAAACAAGAAAATACAAATTTCTAACAATACATTAAGAAATCTACTTCTGAAGTAAAACCATGTTTTCTTTTGGATTTTCTTCATCTGAAAATATAAGAATTGCTTGAATTTGCTATACATATCTTTAATTAAAGGAATGATTTTACATACCAGTTATTCTTCCTAAATTTGCTAATCTTTCTCCCGCATAGCCGGCAACTTCCGTTCCTAAACTGTGCCCGACAATGTGCACTTTCTTCAAGTCGACTCTTAAAGTTTTCTACACAAAAAGAGATTCCATATCAGTTTTCATATGGAATTAGCTTATATATTTTTCAAATATCCCATCAGAAAATTGCAAGACTTATATTATAAAATGCTAGTTAAGAGTAAATGAAAGATCAAAACTTGACTATAATATACGAAAATGTATTCTCCTCGATTTGTCACACTTTTCTCGGTTAATGTGACTGAAAATTTGTTCCTAATCCTTTCACCAGGCACCTAGGTGGTATAAGTGCCTGGTCAAAGGATTTCTAGATCAGGTTTGTCAGGAAGTTTGTGTTAATACCTAAATTGTTCTATTATTTATAGTTTGGAATTAAGTTGTAGAAATTTGTTGAGAAATTGAAATGGAAGCCAGTGTATTTTGGATGGATGAATGTTCGGAACTTTATAAATAACTATTTATTATATTTTAACAAAGTACATTTATAATATTATTAGTTGATATTTACATATATACATTAGACGTAGTTAGGAGTTGACAAATCGCCGTATTCGATCCTTCGAAAAGAGTTCAATAATAACTAATGTTTCTGTGGCCAACTCTAAAATATTAAATAAAATGAATATTGCAGATAGTCTAGATGTCCAATACAGTCTTTTAGAAAATAATATATTTCCATATAGAAACCTTGTTGACAAACGGAAAATGACCATCGTCGTTTGAAACCGGTTCTCCTTTTCGAAACTATCAAATTATTACAGTTATAACATTTCGAAACGTTTTTTCCTTTCTTTCGTCAACTGCTTGAATATAACTGTCTTGATAATTGTGAACCTGAGCCGCACGTCGAGAGGAAGCAGCAATCTCAAACTTTTCAAATGACAAAATAGTTATGCAATCATAGAAGTTACAGGAATTGAATATTATTCCTTTCATAGTTTCTCCTGGCAATTCTGAGGATAGTTCTGTCATGAATTTGAATTTGGGTAAGGTGCCGCAAGCAAATAATAAGTTTACGCTTACATACTGGTCAAATTATTGTACTTGTAATGACTAAACATATTTTCAAAGTATGCCAGTATGTTTTGAAGGAAGAAAGAATAGTTCGAATAAATTTAGTTAAATTTTACTAGTAATAGCGAATGAGCATTTGGTGCTATTAAAAGCATGAAACCGTCTTGAATATGCATGAACTATAGAAAGCGTGACTATAAAACTCTATCCTGGTAAACCAGAAAGATCTCTTTAACACAACTTTACTTGAATTTCATTACTCCCATTTTAATGTTTCAGGAGCAGCTTTCAATCGCACTTTTGCAGTTGCATGTCCACCATATTAAAAGTATTTATTCAATCATCTCAGCCAACTCTGTTGAATTAAGTCTTATCAAACTTAAAAAAGCACCCTTCTATGCTTGTTCAGAAAATATAGAACATTCTGATTGATATTCATAGGCACTAAATGGAAAATTTATTTAATGAATAAAATTAGCGAAATTAGTGGAAATTGATTTGTCTCTAATATTATTTAGACATATCCTTGGAAAATCGATGATGAATAATGGTAGATGACTTTTGTTAACATATAGTTACTTTTTTAATGGAATGAAAATTGACAAAAACATCGCAGTTACTTTGGCTGAACTCTATCAAAATTTCCCTTTGCATATCACCTAATCATCTGGCAAGTATTTCTGTCACATGTATCTGAAAAATTCTGGCCATTTCTATCTCCCTTACAATTTATGAGCTGAAGTTTGAATCATTCTATAGAGAAATTTAAACTGCATTCATCTGAATTATTAATCATGTTTCACCTTTATTTTTATAATATACTAGCCGCCTTTGGCGACCAGCTGGTTCGCCATGTGTAAAGCGTTCTAAAATTTTCAATTAAATCACATATTCATTAGCCTTGAAGTAATTCCGGGCATTGATTGACCTGAAACTAATATTTTCTTTAAGATGATGGACGAAAACTTCTAAAAGTAAACCTTTTCCTAATAATATTCTTTAATTTTATAAATCAGTCATTTTTAACCATCGGTTATGCTTTCAAAATATTAAAAAAAAATTCGATGATGTTGCCAAAATATTAAATGTTTTTTTAAAGAAAGCGAGAAAGGGAAAAAAAATTATTGAATTAATGATACAGATATTGCAAACGATTACATAAATATGCCATTAAGTCGGGATTTCAATGCATATACTGTCTAAATTCAATCAGGTTTACCCTAAATAAAGAAGATTTGTTGAGTTAATGATATAGATATTGCTTTGCTTTGCATTTATTTTTTAAAGTAAATATCACATTTTATATTTCTTTTATTTTATCCAGTCACGTGCTGAAAGTTGCATTTCTTTAGATTTATTTTGCGATGATAATTTTTTTTTTTTTGAACTTCCGGCATTCTTTTATTTTATCCAGTCACGTGATAAAAACATGGTTAAAATATTTCTTTAAAAATTCGTTAAAAATAGAAGCTTACGTTGTAAATTAAAACAACTGATACCGTTAGAAAGCTAATTTTTTTATCTTTAAATTGATGTAAAAATCATGTTTATGCGATCATATTTTCGGAAGTTATAGCGGAAAAACGTCAAATTTTCGCTTAAATTTTAATTAATTCAAATTCTAATTAAAAATTCGAAAAAAGGGCTCCGAGGTGCACATTCCAGACCTCCAAGGTATACATGTACCAAATTTGGTAGCTGTAGGTCCAACGGTCTGGCCTGTAGAGCGCCAACACACACACACACACACGCACACACACACACACATTGAGTTTTATTATAAGTATAGATTAACCAACTACAAAAACATTTCGTTTAAAATTAGTAAAAAGTCTAAATTTTTAAATATACTTTTTCACTTCTGTCAAAATCGGATCTTTAAAACTAGAATACATCAAAACGGTGAGTTAATATATAAGCTGTAGATAAATTTGAAAACAAATAATGCATCCGATTATAATTATGAGATTTTTAAAAAGGTTTATAAGAAATTTACTGAACTACTTACATGAAGGAATGCGAGGAGATTCGCTACTTGGGCTCCGATTACTCTTGTATCAGTGGCTGCCTGGCTGTATAGAACTCGATAAAGCAGAAAAAGAGAGAGAGTACTGGTGTCCACAACTATAACATTATCATCAGCTGAACGTAGAAATTCGTCTTTCAAATCCTAAAAAAATGTAGCTACAGTTTGCTATAATACACTACAGCTCACTTATTTAGATATTTGAAATTAAGGCAAGGTGAATTTGTTTCGTTACAATGATTCAAATAACCTTCAAATCAGATTAAAAACAGTTGATCAAATTTACTGAACATTTTTAAAAGGTTATCATCTCCAATTAAGGGTTCTCGTAGAACAAAATCCACAATAGTGGTATGTTATTAAGAGCAAGCAATGCTAGCTGAAATAGAAATATGGCTAATGTGGTTTTGTGCTATAGTGTTGAAATATATAATACTAGCCGCCTTTGGCGACCAGCTGGTTCGCCATGAGTAATGCGCTCTAAAATTTCCAATTAAATCATATATTCAAGAGCCAAAATTTAAGAAATAGTTAAAGTTAAAAGATTCAGTTATTAGTAGTTAAAGAGTCGGTAACTTCATTCGGAAAAACTTTTTGAGTTTAATGCTCTAACAATTTATCGATTATGCTTCCAAAATATTAAAAATGTTTTTTTTAAAGAAAGCGAAAAAATTATTGAATTAATGATACAGATATTGCAAACGATTATAGAAATATGCCATTAAGTCGGGATTTCAATGCATATCCTGTCTAAATTCAATCAGGTTTACTGTAAATAAAGATAATTTATGGAATTAATGATATAAATATTGCAAACGATTTCTTACAATCCTTTGCCTTGCATTTATTTTTTTAGAAGATATCACATTTTATATTTATGTTATTTTATCCAGTCACGTGCTGAAAGTTGTATTTCTTTAGATTTGATTTGCGATGACAGTTGTTGTTTTTTTATTTGAACTTCCGGTATTGTTTTATTTTATTTTATTCAGTCACGTGCTAAAAAAACATGGTTAAAATATTTCTTTAAAAATTCATTAAAAATAGAAGCTTGAGTTATACATTAAAAACCCTGATACCATTAGACAGCTAATTTTTTTATCTTTAAATTGATGTAAAAATCATGTTTGTGCAATAATATTTTCGGAAGTTATAACGGAAAAACGTCAAAATTTCGCTTACATTTTAATTAATTCAAATTTTAATTAAAAATTCGAAAAAAGGGCTCCGAGGTGCACATTCCGAACCTCCAAGGTATACATGTACCAAATTTGGTAGCTGTAGGTCCAACGGTCTGGCCTGTAGAGCGCCAACACACACACACACACGCACACACACACACACACGCACACACACACACATTCAGCTTTATTATAAGTATAGATTACTTCTTTGTTCAGTTAGTATCTTTGTATGAGGCAGTGCATTGTAAACATTTTAATTCTGGATGAATGTCAGGTAGATAATTGGATAGTACTTAGCAATTTGGAACCGAATAGAGTAACAAAAAAGAGTCTATAAAAAGATATGATCTATAAGTCTATAAAAGTCTATAAAAAGATATGATTCACTGCGATATCTCTATTAGAAGCCAAGATATCTTTCTAAAAGCTCTCATATCCTGTCACAGAAGATATATAAATAGATCACACACAGAAAGTCATAGTTGATAAGTCTTTAATAGTTCATAATCTCTGGGCACTTTAGGTTATGATGGTTGTTTATTTAGGATTTACTGCTCAATACATACTCATGTGCAAGTAAGGGATGAGTTTAAGACACATTGTAACAAAAGAAAAATTCGAACTAAGGCTTTTAATGAATCTCCACGTTTTAGATCTTTAGTTCGGCAAACACATTTATGGAATAATAAAAATCTGTTTTTAAATACGCTAACTCAAAAACAATTTGACACTTAAAATTTTTTATCTGTAACTTATGACCAACTTTTTAGTTTCCCATCCAGTTTTGAAGGAAATCCTCTCAAAAGAAGTTTGTCTCTCCTCCTACCTGACATAAATTAACAAAATGGATATTTTGAGAGAATTTGGTACACAGATTTAGCATGCAAAATATACAAACTTTGAATGAAATCTGTCAAATGGTTGGCCTTCAGTTGATATATATTTTCACATGTATGTAAACACAATAACTCGTAATTGCAATGATTTAAGTTATTCTGATACTACAATTACAGTTTAGAGTTAAACTGGTCAGCAAAATGGCATCCAAAACATATATCCTTGCTTTAGACTGTGTAAAGGACTAAATTCATGCCAAATATATAATTTCCGATATTATCATTCCCCAATGCGATGAAAGATATTAGCGGCTATATCCAAGCACCCAAATTTTATGCCATCTGAATGCCAAATGCTTTCCAAGATTCAATTTTTTCTAAGTTTCAAAAGTTTTGAAAAGACAACTCTCTCTGGTATGTTGTTAATTTCTGCAAATGTTACTCTTGTGCAAATATAGACTGTGTGTTTGCAGCTTGTTTTTTCGTGCTTTCTTCCAGAAAATTACATCAGGCCAGCATCCTGGATAAAGATAGCGCGTCTTCCCCGTGATCTGGGTGTCCCAGGTTCGAGAATGGTTGTTCTTCTTCTATGTTTTATCTGTGTGGCGTGTGAATGTGCCTCCCTGTATAAATAGGTTGTGCAAGCGAATGTGTGTATCATCTTCATATGAGCTAGAAATCAGATTTCTGCCCTCTGTGTGATTTACCCTCAGAAGCTACTGCAGCCCCTTTCCGTGGAAACACGGACACGACAACATCATTATCAGCTACCTCGCATATTGAATTTTTCAGCTTACGGATGCTCCATAATAATTAATATATTAGGAAATACAACAAGAATTGAAATGATATAGATCATGATATGATTGTGATTACATACATATATGAAATAATATAAATTATGTTTTATATTTGATTTTATTCATTCTGTAATAGTGTGGATTCAAGAATAAAAGAAAATATTTGCTTAATTTTACTTTAAGAAACGATCAATATTGAAAACCAGTCTAATTAAGAAACCAAATTTCCTTAATTGGATTGTAAACACAGCTGTAATTAGCGTTTTTTTTTTGTACTTTAAGTTGTATTTCTTAAAAAGTCATTCTCATTATTTTAAAGTGCAGTGGTGATGATGTCGTGTCTGTGTTAACCCGGAAAGTTGGTGCAGTGGCTTTTGAGGATAAAGATCCTGAGTTCCCGAAGTTATAAGTCTGACTTCTATCTCAAATGAAGATGACACACACACACACATTCGCTTGCAAAACCCTTTTTTATGGGAGAGAGGGGGATTCATTCACACATCTCACAGATAGAGCGTAAAGAAATAACAACCATGCCCGAATCAGGACTCAAACTCGGGACGCCCAGATTATGAGGAAGATGCGCTACCCCTAAGCCATGACGTCGGCTTTAAAGTGCAGTAAGGCTCGTTGCGCACACAGCGTTTTTTTCTTCTGTCAGTATTTGCCCAGACCACTCCCAGAAATCAAATGCTTACACACACGGCGTTTAAATTCCGACAGCGTCGTAAGAGTCAGCATAATTTCATCAACAAATAAATTTACTTTAACCGTGTTATTTAAACTAAGTACTGCTTAAGGGTAATTTGAAATGAATAGAGCGAAAATTCTATCCTTATTATTATCTTACCTTATTATTATTATAACTCTAGACATTACAAAAACGCAGCGTGTGTAATCTTGCATCTGATTATCCGAAAACGCTAGTGACAGCGGGTGTCTGCACAGAGTTCGATAACAGGCGGATTGACCGAATCTTTATTTTTCCGCCTAGTGTGTAAGCTCTCGTATAATTCAATACACTACTGTTGTTATGTCGGAATCGGTGAAATAAACGATCAGAAAAAGGCACTGTGTGTGCAACCAGCCAAAAATATTAAATAATATTCAAGGGATCTTAATACGGGAATCTTTTCCTATCAATAAGAAAATAATTTGAATATTCAATACATACAAACATCCAGGACATTGAGTATGACCCATCCAGGTAACCATGTATAATAATCCTTGTCCATGCCTTTGGATTCAGGTGTGACTTAAAAATGGCTTCGGGCTTCTCGGGAGCAATTACCACTGGACTGTACTTGTTCTTACGGGTAAAAAGTAAGAAGGTAGTCCTGATCCTTTCTGGCGGTAATGGTGCCCGGATGATGGGACGGTATGGAATTTGAAAAAAGGGTGGGCCAGTGTAAAAACAGCCGACTTCAGGGTAACAGACAGTTTTAAAGAGACCAACTATAAAAAAATTAAAACATTAGGAACATAATTTTAAGAATTAGAAACAGAAATCAGTAACAGATAGCACTCTCAGTAATCCGATATATATCAACATAGGATAGTTGGATTAATGGAAGTAGCAAATCAATAGAGTCTACTTAAAAATCTATATGAAGAGGAATTTTTTTGCTTATTCCACAAAATGCAGAAAGTTATTCAATCTTCATCGCTTCAATAATAATGAGGAATATATGTTGTGTTCTACAGCTTAAGCAGTAAGAGTTGTAGAACAACATATTTCCCATAAATATGCTTTGAAAAGCAAAAAGTGCTCTTTGATCTTTTTTTAATAATGAATGCAATTTTAAATAGTTAAATTATTAATTTAAATAGTTAAAAAAAATTCCAAACTATCAAAAATATCATTGGGAAAAAATACCCTATTTTAAAATTTAAAAAATTGTACTATCTTAATTTTACTACTTAGTAATTTTTTGCTTAATTTCAAAAATAAATTTCCAGTAAATTCAAGCCATTTTCTTTTTTTTTTATTAAATATTTAACTTTGCAACTTTCCTTCATTGTTACATAAATCGACAAGCAATGGAATGAAAGAATTTTAAAGTGTCGCCATTTTAAAATAACTGCTGCTTTTTTTCCTATGATGTCATCAGATATAGAAAATGTAGGCAACTGAAATTTTCAACAACTATTAATCCTGGTTAACACACTGGTCATCAAAGGTGGCTCGAAAATATAATTCAAAATCCTATTGCCACTTGACGCCAAAGTCATGAAAGTTAAATGATTAGCTTTCTCTTTAATATTTCCAGCTCATGTTCTAAAAACGATCATCTATAAGAGTCCGGATTCGAGAAAAGGAGAATCATGGATAGTCTATTTCATTTAATATGTCAAGATCCCTGCCTTTATTAGTGTGCCAAAAAGTTAGTTTAAAAGATTTTATCCCTATAAGTTTTTTATCAAACTTATAGGGATAAAATCAGATTTAAAAAAGCCTAATAGATCTAATCAATGCAACACAAATTTTTTAATTTTATACCGTCCCTTATTTAGTTTCTATTTATTTGTTTTCAGTATCTCAACTTTTACTATTTTATTTTAACTTCTGTATTTAGGAAAGAAAGATAAAAACTACCTGATTGACATAAATACAGACGTGACGTACTAGCAATAACCATTTATAAATTTCATCTGAAATTTTATACAACCTCATTTTGGATTTCCGATCACAATAAAGTTCATTTGCTTAGCTCATTTCTTTTTTTTTTAATTCTAATATACCTAGTATAGGGAAAATTACAGTAACCATCAAAAAAATTCGTTTTAGACCTCCCTTTTTTACAAAAACAGATTTTTGGAAAATGCCCATTCGTCTGTCTGTGATTTTAAAAAATTTAGCTTGACTGTTGAAAGTTGGTATACGATCTTTACACCGAAGTTTCAAATTTCTATCAAATTTTGAGTATAATATGTTCAGAGAAATTGCGTCTGTCAGGTTATACGAAGATATTACAAGTTAACACGATAACTACAAAACGAAGAGAGCAAAATAGATAAGATTCGGAACACAGATTTAATATTGTTGGTATAGACACCCGTCAAAGTTTAAAACAAGACCAATAAAGGATTGCCTGATGTAGAATTTGGTGTTGAAATATTTGTTTCAATCGATTAAAAAAAATTTGCTTAAAACACAAATTCGATTTTTTTAATACTATTAACTCCTACCAAGAATTAATCACCAAACGACTTGCCAAAAAGGGCATGATAGATTAAGTAAAAGTTATAAACCAAAAAATTAATATTACGCAAAGCCAATGCCATGTAAGATTTCTCTGGTAAGGCTAGTTCATTAGAGAAAGTTTTGGGGACCCTATATCATCTGGTGTTTAATTGCTTTCTTCAGAAATAAAAAAACATGATTCGAAAGCTAGATTTTTCAACTCAGGTCGTCTGTAAAAAAAGACAATTACAAAAAATCTGGAAATCGAATTCATTGAAATTATTCCTTTTTTTCCGAGGAGAATACTAAATTTCGAGGATTAAACGAGAATACTGAAGTTTGAAATACCAAAAAGTTCGCATTATGAAATAGTAGAATAAAAGCAAATATCAGATTAATATCGCGAAATTTGTTAATTTAAATTCATTTTTGTTGTAAGTAAGAATATTTCATTACCTGTCAATGTCAAGAATTCGGCAAATACACACAGAAGAAACAAAAGCAAAGTTCTCATTTTGAAGGTTTAAAGAAAATGAATTGAAATTTTAACTGCTTCTTTATGTTAAGCAACAAAAAAAAAATATTGTTTGTTTATAATCAATCCAAACTTAGAAATTATGCATTTCTTTTTTGCTTCCTGTTTATAAAAAAAGGAAATTTTAAGTAAACAAATTATTGGTGAAAAGCAGAAAAACATTAAATGCTGGTTTGCTTTGAACATAACAAAAACAGAAAGCTCTACTGAAGGAAAATTCTTCACAAACAAATCAATACTTATAAAAAAAGAATGCAAATTCAAAAATTTGAGAAAATAGCTGTGAAATGATTCATGTGTTTCAGAAGCATTAAGGCAAGGCTAAGAGAGATAGAAACCACGTTTTCTTATGGTAAGTTCGTGGGAAATATTGTACAGATCATCGAAAAATTAATCATTTATTTTCCTCATTTATGTAAATTGAAGAAAATCATTCTTAAAAAATTGATACAGTAATACCAGAAAAAAAGTGATTTTCCGTCTCTATAAGTAGAAGTATATCTTCAAACCAGGAAAAAGTAATTTTGTTGCCTGCAAAAAATGAAATATCTAGCTATTACGAAGATTTATTGATGTTATTTGAAGTTAATGCACTTAAAAAATCATTAGTTATCCAAGACTTGTTTTCGTACATTAAAGATGAATATGACATAATGGTTCGCATGTAACACTACTCAAAAAGGTGATTCTACCGATTTTGGGCATTAATCACTTTAAATCCTTTTTTTATCTTTAATATTATAATATTTTCTTTAACATTTTACTGATAAGATATTCTTAGAAACGTTATATGCACCAGGATGCGACATAGCCTGGAGAAATTGAACAATGTATTAGATATTCAAATAATATTTTCACTGTATTCATTTTTTGATGCATAAATGCTTAAGGAGAGCAGCTATGTATTTGTTAAACACATGAATTTGGATAAATATTCGCATTTTTATGTTTTGCAATTTCAAAAAAAGGGTATGTATTTGCTTTTAATTATATCTTTCTTTCATCTCTTTATGTCAAGTAGAAGCCAATTTATACCAATCTATATGCATGTAAAGTTATTTAGAAAAATTTAAAAACTCTAAATGCAATTTCTGGAGAACGAATTTTTTCTTAATTCTATTGTATAAATATTAATTAAGACACGTTATATTATACAGAATGTAACGAAATATGGATTTAATGTTGAATGTTTTGAACATTGATTTATGAATGATTAATGTACATATTGTTGATATATACACTAAAGTGACAAAAGTCATGGGATGATTGTTAATATCGTGTCGGTCCTCCTTTTGCCCGGAGAAGTGCAACAACTCGACGTGTCATGGAGTTCATTAGTCGTTGGAAGTCCTCTGCAGGAATATTGAGCCATGCTGTCTGTATAGACGTCCATAATTGTGAAAGTGTGGATGGTGCAGGAGTTTGGGCACGAACGGACCTTTCGATGATGTCGCATAAATGCTCGATAGGATTCATATCGGACGATCTGGGTGGCCAGATCATGTGCTGGAATTGTCCGGAATGTTCTTCAAACCAATCGCGAATAGTTCTGGCCCGGTGACATGGCGCATTGTCATCCATAAAAATCCCAACGTTGTGTGGGTACGTGAAGTCCATGAATGGCTGCAAGTGATCTGCAAGCAGCTGAACATAACCATTTCCAGTCAATGATCGGTTCAGTTGCACCAGAGGACCGAGTCCATGCCATGTAAAAACAGCCCACACCATTATGCAGCCACCACCAGCTTGAAAAGTGCCTTGCTGACAGTTTGGGTCCATGGCTTTGTGGGCTCTGTGCCACACTCGAACGCTACCATCAGCTCGTAACAACTGAAATCGTGACTCATCTGACCACGCCACGGTTTTCCACTGGTCTAGGAACCAGTCGATATGCTCACGAGCCCAGGAGAGTCGCTGCAGGCGATGTCGTGCTGTCAGTAAAGGCACTCGAATCGGTCTTCTGCTGTCATAGCCCAAGGAAGACAAATTTCGCCACACAGTCCTATCGAACACGTCCCTCGTACGTCCCACATTGATTCCTGCAGTTATTTGACGAAGTGTTGCGTGTCTATTAACACTGACCATTCTACACAGACGTCGGCGGTCTCGGTCGTTAAGTGCAGGTGGTCACCCACTGCGCTGTCCATGATGGGATGTGATGCCTGAAATTTCATACTCTCGGCACACTCTTGATACTGTGGATCTCGGAATGTTGAATTCACTAACAATATCCGCAATGGAATGACCCATGCGTCTAGCTCCAACTAACATTCCACGTTCAAAGTCTGTTAATTCTCGTCGTGCCGCCATAAAACACGAAAAACCTGTTCACATGAATAACTTGAACACAAATGAAAGCTCTGGAAAACGAACTGCGCATTTATACTTTTTCGCTGCGATACTACTGCCATCTGTATATTTGCATATTGCTATCCCTGACTTTTGTCACTTCAGTGTGTGTATATATATATATTCAGTGTGTGTATATTTTAATGTTTTTACAAATCTACTTAAGAGAAAATTAATTAAAATGTTGGATGATATATTCTTTTCATTTGATAGTTTTTTCAAAGTATGAGTGCGCAATTTCTTAAGATGCAATAAGTGCTCTTTTACAACATTAAAACTTAGAAATCCTGGCTAGTAAGATATTTGCAAAATTAAGAAACATTTATTCTAGATTTAAAATCTATTAGAATTTCAATAACAGTATTACATTGAAATTTTAATTACACAATTAGGATTAATATATTAGTAATTAGTTCTGTTTTTATAATATAAACAAACAATTATTTTAGATAAGAAATATAGTTCCTGCAAAACGCCAAAATGCGAAATCTTCAAGATAAGAAAAAGAATTATAAGACATAATTTTCCAATGGTTTCATAAGCTTTTTGGGTTCATACACAATCATTGCAATGATAATGAAGTGAAATTTTGGTGAGAAAATGGTGTTATGTGACATCAGAAACGCATGCTTAACCTAACTTCGCATGTGATTTAACATCTAACTTACGTCGGACTTACATTTGATAGATATGGAATGAGAGTCTTCTGAGAGAAAAAAAAATAAATAACCACTTGTTCATTTTTGTGATATGAATAATCACATATATATTATAGAAAAACAGGTGAAATTGAGATCTTTCAAAGCTCTAGTTGGAAATGAATTAGTAAAACACATACAAAAAAAACACTTTACATGTTTAAATGTATTTATTGCTTTATTCTTTATGCCTGTTACAATATTCTGATGAAAATACCTGAAGTTTCCCCTGTTGCGTCGTAGATGATGGACAAAATTTGACTTCTGAATCTTTTTTGGGTCTAGAATAGATTCATTAAAATGATTAGAATCAATAACATCATCACAATGCAAATTACAAGTTTATAAAAAGATTTTTTTGAAAAAATTTAATTTGAGAAAAAAAGAAAATAATGATAAGACTCTATAAAATAGCTCTGATAAGGTATGAAACTATTATAACTACAATTTAATACTTTTCTTTATTTGCATAATATGCATTTTGCTGCTAAAAATTTATTTACTTTTTATGTTTAAATTATGTATAGCATACCTTTGTTACACTCTGTTATATTTTCAGAAATTAATGCATACTTACTCAGGGAAGAGATAATTAACTTCTACTGCTTCTATAAAAGCTTTGCTTGAAACTACTTTATCTTCGATTGAATCAACTTCGACTGAAAGAATTCTCCCCAGGGGCTGAAGTGAAGTGGCGAAAAAAGTGTTGATCTGCCTTCGTATCGATAAATTAATGCTGAAATAAAGAAATAAAAATATAAAAAGTAATTCCAATTTTGAAATTCCAATATTATAGTATGATAAGGCTCTTGGGTTGATTTTATTTCCTTTATTTTATTTTGTATCCATCGTTTATCTTCGTTCTCTACATTCGTCTATCAGTTTTCCTCTTAACTCTATCCATGCCGAAAGATTCCAAACATCTATTTAACAAAATTGTGGCATGACCTCGAAAAGCTTGAAAACTATGGAAATTCGTATTTTACTGATGATGGATTGAATACCTTAGGTTTGTGCTTTGTTCATTAGAGATGCTCATCCAGGTGGATTTGAGATAGTAGAAGGTTTTCTGCGAGCTTTCAAAGGATGTCTAAACGTACATTTGCTTAATTCCTTCAATTTAGGGGATTTCTATTTAATATTCGATTCCTTAAGGATAAGAGATGCCATTACCATTTTTAAAGACGAGTGAGAAATTTTTCTTGTATTCGAAAGAGAAATTCAAAAATTTCAATATTTTGAGGTCCCTGAATTCGAATGATCCAAGGAAAGAGAGGATTAATATTTTCAAAAGAACTGAATCAAATAGATTCGACAGAGCCTTTGTTTGAACGTTTTGACGATTACAGTACTTTCTTTTTTATTGACTTCCAGTACGATGAAAAATAAAAGTACACATTTCTGAATATTTCTGCGCTTATTTTTAATACACTCTCGATAATTAAGCTGCAGTTTGTAACCACACAAAAAACACAAGGAAAATTGTTTAAAGGAATAAAAAAGTACTTACTTTAAAAGTAGATATTTCTGTAGTAACTGATTTTCTCCAAAAATAGTAGCATGTGACAATGCTCTTACGGACTTCGTTTCATTTCTGGCAGTTTGAAGATATATTATCATTTGATATTGATGTACTGAAATGAAATTTAAAAAATATCATTTTCAGATGAAAATACTAAATAATTAGATGCTTCAGTTCGCCTAATTTTTATAAAAGCAGTGAATTACCATTATACATACACATGACTATTAAATTTTTCTAAACAAATACCTGCTGCAGAAGAAACCAGTGGTTTATTAAAGGCCATTCTATTAGTTTTTCTCTGGAAATGATGCTGTTTTAACAAGTAGGCAAAAAAATATTGGGAATAACTAGAGAATTTTGAGGACTTTTTTTTTGTTTGTTTCCTTGTTTGGGAAGTATTAGGATACCCCAAAAGTTTCTTTTTCATAACACTATGAATGGCCTTATCTGGCTCTTCTTGTTCAAACATGCAGATTTATCAATTAGGAATACGCAAAATACGTTGATTGCGACCTATCCTGTATTTAAAACCAATATTTTGTTTCCTTTTTAATATATTTTCTAGTTCAATATGTTTTGTTTTCTTCGTAAAGTAAATAGAAAAAAGAGATACAAAATTGCGTATCTATTATTCCCCAGTGCTATGTACGGTGTCCTTAGCCATAGTTCACAATTTTACGAAAAGGACTATAACATATTTTTAAATATTAATCTAGAAAGAATCTAGAAGAAGAAGAAAGAATCTAGATATTAATCTAAAAAAAGAAAGAATTAATCTGGAAAATCTTTTCCAATACTAAGTTTTTCCACTTTTGCCAATACTAAGTCGAAATTTTTGTCTACTGGTTATCAAATAAAGTGAAAGGGGCAAAAAGCAAATGCTTTATTCAAATAATTTTTATAACTTCGGCCTATCACAAATCATGTTTATAAAATCGTCTGCTTCGAAATTGTGAGTTATACATTTTCACAAATCTAAAAGAGATTATTTTTAAAATTTTATTCTAAATATTTTCAGTTAATTTTTATAAAAATGTCTGTCTTTAACCTGCCATACTATGCCTGACGAAAATAACAAAAACTAATAATTCAATAAATTTGAACAAGATTATTATAGAATGATATTTTTCCCTTTGGTATCCAGTTCAATATAAATCACATTTGTGTTTCTTGTACCTTCTATACTAAAAGGAAGAATTACAATCCAAGTATGGTAAATCTTGGAGAACATTTTTTGAACTAATCTTTCAAAACCATCATCTATTAAACCAACATATGTCTTTCATTTTTTCCTATTTCCCGAATTAACTAACAAATGAAACTTTCTATAGAGCAAAAACGTCATTCTTTTTTCAATACAAATATTTACAAATTTTTATTTTAACTGTCTTTTGTCAACGAACTTCAGTTTAAGGAAATCATTAAACTGCAAAAGAATGGTTAGATGAAACACTGTAAATAGAATAACGCAGGAAAACAAACAACATAAACCTTCATTCGTATATCAGAAAATGATTTCTTCAACTATTCATCATTAAAAATGAGCTTGAAACAGTCAGGTTTTGAATTATTCATATGAAGATTAAATATGAGTGATTGTTAGTTAAAGGAAACATAACAGATCGGCAATTTATCAGATGCAGCTCAATGATTTATTCCTATTTCAACTTTCAACAAGGGAAATGCAGTTTTTTAATGGATAATGAAAGTTGTGGTGATAAATTATGAAAAAAAGACCTGAGAAAAATACTCTACAGTATTCAAAAAGGTAGAATAAAAATGTGAGTATAATTATAAATATATAAAAAAAATTAAAGTTTTAAATATTTTAGAACTTATGATGATAGTCTGCTTTTCTTTTTTCACTTAGACTGATGTTAAAACCATTATTTTAGGAAAGGAAATCTGTAAAATATTTTTATTTAAAAAAATTGCCTTAATATTTAAATCATTATTTAATTATTGCCTTAAATCATTATGAAATGTTTCTTTTCTTTATTTCAACTATGCTCAACTATTTTAATTCATATATAAAATAAATTAATTTGATTCCTAAATAAATAAAGGAAAAAATGAATAAAACCAAACGATTTTTACATGTTCTTGAATTAATATTTCCTTTTTAAAAAAATAGTACCTACTCAAATTCTGTTGTACTATAATATATTTCTTGTCTTTATATATATTATACTAAGTGTCTCAGATTCACGAACATTTGCAGTTGTTATGTTATTTCACAAAATTCTTTTAACATTTCTTCTCTTTTTGCTGCCATTAAAAAACTTACTTAAATATTTTGCCACACAATATTTATATACTTTAATGTAAAGTATAAATTCATCGCTAGAGAAATCCGGTAAATTTTACTATTTTCTATATAACAAATTTAAAGTTGTACATTGTATGTCTTATTTTTGCTAAGGATTATAAGTTGATACGATACATTAAATGGAACAAAATCCAGAAAATTATTCTACCGTATTTCCTGTACCATTAAATTTATTTAAAACTGTCGATTAAGTAGTATAATAATAGTTATTCTATGTGTTATTTTTAATTTGTAGTTTTATTTCAGTTAATAATAATTATTTTATTATAAAACAAATTAAAAATAACTTTTTCAGGAATATATATCGTTTGCAAACGTATTTATTTAATTTTTATTTTCTTGAACACATTATGATTTTTATGTTTATTATCCTTTTTTCATATTTTTAAAAACCGTTTGATCAAAATTATTTTATGCTGATCGTAATTTTATCTTTTGGTATTCTCATTTCTATATAATTCAATTTATATAATTTTATAAACAGTTTGATTCATCGCATCAAAAATTAATTCAAATTTCTCGCTTTTTTTACAGATGAATTAATAATTTTTTTAAGAATTTCCGCTGGATTCTCAAGAAACAGTTTCTTGGCAGAAAAGAACTATATAAAAAATATTTTTCTTTAATCTATGCACATCTTGATATCAATAAAAATTTCTTATTTTAGAAAAAAGAAAATAAATTATGGCCTGTCCTGAAGGTATTTATGTATTTATATTTGTTGCATAGTTTATTAATGTATTTGTTTTCATATTTGATTTCAAGGATGGCATTTCAGCTTGTTTCTGTAAAAATTTGTAGTCGTTATTTCCTTCATTCCTTTTGTATTAGTATTAAAATGAGTTATTTGTCATTTTTATGGTGCAATTAATTTACATAATTCCAGTGTCAATAATGTGAAAAAGTTTATTAAAATTATTTTCTACCTTGCTTAAGAATGCATTTTGTATCATAAAGCGTTTTTAATTCCTAAAATTTTACTATTCTTTGGCATTAAAGTCATTTTGCAATTAAATTTTAAATATTCCAAAAAGTAATCAGATCCAGTTTTAATTAAATTTAAAAGATGTCGTGAAGTTTAATTTTTAATATGAAAAATATTACTGCCATTTTTAACCACGAATTATTATAAATAATTATTTCACAGTCGCCTTTCTCTCAATTAATTTTAAAATTATTAACTAGATTTCATTATTTTGAACGAATAAATTGATAGATAATTAGATTATGCAGGATTATATAACCGATATCCGAGTGCTTTTCTAGAAAAAAAATGATCATGGATTGAATTAAATGTCTCTGAATTATCCATTTCTCATTTTTCAATAAACATGGCATTTCATGGATTTAAAATGTAACCTTGTGAAAAATTCTCCCTCCTAAATTGTTACAAGAAGAATATGGTAACTTTAATATTATGATCTACTAGCTGATATACTCTGTATTGCCTGTGATTTAAATATTTCATATCTAATATATTTTTTTTTACTTTATATAACTACCTTCATATTTTTATAAATTACTTTTTATGTATTTTTTACTATTTTCATATTTTTTTATTTCAATGAGTTTACTTTTGTACAGAAAATTGTTAACGCATGTAATCCATTTTATTGTTTGAAACATTTTGAGTAAAAAAGAGAATATCAGTGAAAACACACGATTTTAAAAATGTGTAATAGTTTATTTTTTTCCATAAGTTATTGGTATCAGATATCATAGAAGTTTGAATTTTATTCACAAATATAAGAAATTTAGTATAAGAAAGCTTACAATAAACATATTTATGTAGTTAATTAAATTATTAATTTATGAATAGCTTGCATTTCACCTGTTCGTGATATTTTTGCTTAATCTCTCGCAGTCTGAAACCGCTGATATCGTCAAACGTCTGTTTTATTTGCTCATAAAAATTTTATTTTATTTGCCTTAGTTTAATTATAAATAATAAAGCATTTTTTGTTGTTAAATAGCTACTCAAAATATCTTATTAGTCTAAGCTTCAAAGCACTCTTGTTTATTTTGATAATATTTTATAAAATGCAAATCTAAATTATAGTATTATTTATTTAATACTTTATAGAAGACATAACTGAAGATTTAATTGATAATAATTTTTAATACAGTTAATTTAATTAGACTAATTTCAGTATTCTTTTGAAACCAATAGAAAATCTTGCTAAAAATACTTTTAAAAATAAAACATTGTTATCAAAAAACAAAGGCATACTTGTTCGAATTTTCACCGCTTCCAACAGACTATAAAATTTTGTTATGTCAAAATTCTTAATATATTTCAATTATTTATTCAATTTTGAAAATTTATAAAAATTAAAAGAAAAATGTTGTATGCACATGATATTAGTATCACTAAAAAGAAATAATAATTAATTGAATTTTAAAACGGCAATAAAATATTAATTGCGAAATATTTTATTCCAGCATTATTGCGGGAAAAAGAAAAAGATTCCATTTATTTTTAATTAATGAATATTTAATTGATTTTTGCACTTTGAAAAACTGGTAGTTTTCTTTTTCTTGTTTTGAATAATAAGTGTGCTTAACTGAATTTGGCACATTTATTTAGGTGGGAATGTGAAAGAATATAAATACAATAATTTATTTTAAAATTTGTATGAAACCTCCTAGCAGAAAAATTCATGGAAGCAACAGATATATATATTATTAATAGTTTTTCTTTCTTCGTGAATTTTTAAATTTTAAATAGTAAATAATATTATTTATTCTTTTATGATATTTACCATAAATCAGAAATTAAATTTTTAAATATATGAAAGAAAACATCATTTAGCCTGTAAATAATACTTACGACAGTAAGGCCTCTCACGTGCAACTTGCAGATAATATCGCCGCTTTGGAGGTGGTTTTAAAGTGGCAAACATTCCCATAAACGAACATTTTTCTCCATTAAAGCCACAATTGCATTGCCCTTGTAGGAAGTCACTCCAGCTTGAACATTCCACGCCAACAGGCAGACAGTTGCTTTGATTGAAAGAATAAAGAAAGAATTCAATAGCTCTCACGTGTGCCCAGTTGACTGGATTTGCAAAGGCTAAATAAAATATAAAAATAATCGATTATTACCTTACTTTATATTCTGCATTTGATGATATATTTATTAAGGAATAATAAAGACTAGTTTAGTGTGATATTAACATCCTTATTATTATTCTGATGAAATTTTCTAATTGGATTTTATTTCGAAATTCATAAAAATTGTATAAGTCGTATTATTTTGAAATTCTACAGCACCTGTCCAAACCCAGAAACCGTAATATTAGTAGATTGTCTTTAAAACTATTTATCAATGCATTAATACCTAACTGAAAATTTGCTGCATCTCTCTATATAAATTGCTCTATTTTCATTAAATTTAATTCAACATCAATCGTGGAAAAGTCATAGAAATAGTTTTTTATATTTCAATATTCTATCAATAGCAAACGATTTGCGCAATGCTGTAGCATCTCCTTATATATCATTGAATTTGTTTTAGTCATATTTTATCTTCCAGGATGGCAATAAAAACATATGACAATTGTAAAAGAAATTAGAGAATGAAAAAATCAGATGAAATAAAGAATATAAAAAAATAATCACCTTTTGGTCCTGTGGCGATAGGTTGGCTTGTGATTGTGGCGCCTATGTGGATATTGAATTTCACCATTGCATAGGGGATATATTACGTGGCTGCAAATCGTAAGATCACGAGTTCGATTCTTGGCGGAATACAATATCCTCATTGGCGCCAAAGCCAACCGATCGCCACAGTCCTTTATGTCCTAAATGGATTTAATCATAGCAACGGCTCAGAAATTAATAAACAATATTCAAATATAAAAATGTATTGAAAATTTTAATCTATATTTTGTTATTAAACTAAAATCCTCGTAATGGTATGGCATATAAACATTTCATTAAAACTGAAATTCGAATATGTTTTATTTAATAGGCTTACATTCAGTCGGAAAGATTCCATTGGAAAAGACTCTTAAAAGAGTTAAGAAATAACCTCGTTGTATTCCTCCTGAAGGCCAAAAATTTATGTGACCTCTGTCTTCGGGAGTACCAAATCCTAGAATAGAATGTAAGTAAAAATTAGACCCTATTTAAATTAAGTATGTAGAAAACGAAAAGATCCATACTAACACAAATCTAAAATTTTTAATGATCACTCTGCTCAAGTAAAATGAAGCATAAGCACATGAGAAACATAAAAAGATTCCTGCCAATTCAGAATTTGAAAGTTCTGCTTACAATACAATTTTTGTTGCTAATAATAAGAAAAATATTATGTGTATAAACTCTTTTTTCCATATAATTTATTTCATTCATGAGGAATTTGACTGTTTTATCTTCATTCTGATTTCATTAATCTAATTGGAATTAATTTAATTTCACTAAATAATTTCATTAAAAAATAGTTTTAATTTTTGAAAGCCATTATATATTTACTTTCGGATAATCGGCATTATCTCATTATTTAATTTGTGTTTGTTTACTTTTTAAAAGCACAGTTTATTTTTCTTTTCTTAAATTACTTGCTAGGTTATTTTTCTACTTTTTATTTCAGTTAATATACACACTAATATTTTGGAGAAACATCTAGGTCTAAAATACAAAGAATGCGCAACACTATGTAGGTTTAAAAAGCTCTCTTCTAATTTTTAAATTCTAAACAAGCTTCTTCAAACTTGTATAGTAATTTTCTTTTTTTATATATTTTGCAATTAAAAACTGAACACTAATTAATTTGAAAATGTAAACAGCAGTTGCCTTATTGCTGGTTCATGAGCATTTTGTAGTATAATGTAATACTTAGCACATTATTTACTACACAGACACCCACGATAATTTATCATTATGCATTCATTGTCTCCTGTCCACCAAGGAAACATTGAAAGGACCGGAATAATAAAATTTAATAATTCAGTGATCAGTTATTGATCTTAGGGTGACGTAATGTGATAGAACGCTGCTTAGTAGTAAATATTCTCGATTACTAGATAATAGAACCCTATAGCAGAAGAGTTGGTTTCATAATAAATCTAATAAATACATAGAAAATCTCAGAATTCCAACTTACGAGCATCTCCATTGTGTACTGTTTTCCCTGTTTCTCAAGGTAAAATCAAAATGAATAGTAAGTTTGCTTACGTTTGTACTCACCTTCACAAAGTCAAAATTTTAACACAGTTAACGTAAAGTTTATTTTGTCTACATAGCGATATTCGATTGCAACGATATACGAAAGGTCGTTATTGTGTTTGACGATATTGTAAATCAACATCTATTGAGGAAATGTATATTTTAATCATCTCTGATTGACAAAAAAGTATTAGTTAAACAAATTGATGAAAAATGATACGGCACTCAATATATAAAAAAAAATCTTCCTCCACCCTCCATTTTCTAAAAATATATTACTGGATTTACCAAATAGTAAAACTGGAGCTGGATTGGAATGTATTACGTCGACGAATGTAGCATCTGTGTCATCTAGTTCAACATTTTTTGGTACTTTTCGGTACCATGGTCCTGCAGGATCGAGTCCTAAAATAAAGATAGGAATGCTACATATATGAATTATTTTCTGAATTAAATGCAAACAAGTTTGAAAAATCATTCATTTTGAAAGAAATATTCATAACTTATTAACATAATAATGGCTGATACATTTTTCTTTTGGTGATTATATATAGTCTGATAAGTCCTTAAAAAAACTTGCAACGAAATTATTAAAACTCAATAAAGTATAAAAAAAGGAATCTTCAGCTTATGATAAATGTATTGAGCAGATTTTTAACTGAAAAAAATTTGACTTTGTAAACAATATTAATGTTTTTACTTTGTAATATTACGCGTATAATTCTTAAGCAATCTATGATTTTTTAACTTAATGCAACTATTATTTATCAACATTCGTAAAATAGAAAGTAGTAATTAAATAAGTAGTAGTTAGTAGCTATTAAAGTAAATAGAAGAGATAGAGGAAAGCTCTCTTTCTATATACGATAAAAATTCAAAAACATGTTTCATTTTACGTTACCTATAGAGAAACAGCGGAAATCTACGTTATCGATAGGGAAAAAACATGTTAGAGATGACAAGCTGAAATGACTCTACCAATTTTGTAAATTTTCATGCTGCTAAGATACTTTATCAATGGTCGTCTGTCACTCACCAATCCCAATTTGGAAAGAAATCTCAAAATCATTATTTTACTGTATATTTTCAACAGAGGGGAAAATCACGATGAATTTTTTTCCGACTTCAATCCCTGTAGCGATTTTTGAATTTGTATTTCCTTTGAAAGCTCACAACCTCTAAATACCTGATCTAAATATGAAAAGCGGCTATTGAAATTTTAAAATTATTAGTTTATCAGTTGAATTTATTGCCTTTGATCAATAGACTTACATCAACCAGTGGGAGTTGCTCCCTAAAATATTTCTCGCACACTTTCCAGTAAAGGTGTTTCGCCAGATGTTAATATCTTGCATTGCATTGGTGTACAATAGTTACGAAATGTTATAATATTACTTTTGGCCTGAATTTAGCACTTTTACTGAATTTATCATTTTATATTTGTTTATTTATTTCATCTTATTTAACTTCACAATCATACTATGAAAGCTAATTTTGAAGGATACTTTAACTTTCTACTAATCAGTGGGAAAGTAAAATTACATTAGCAGAATAGCATCAGTATAATTTAAAATGTAAATTTTTTGAGATAAGAAACAGTAATATTAAGGAAAGACTCCTTGAGATTGTGCATTTTTGAAATGTATGTTTTCAATTTCTCATCACAACATTACTTATGAAAATGGTTTCTAGTTATATACACCACGATTTTTTCAGTATCTTCAAAAGTATAAAAGCGGAATAATACAGTAGTTTTGAATCTATTTACAGTATATATCCAATACAATTATCACTACACATGTAGCCTATTTGAACGTATTAAAATAAGAGGTTACTTATTTTGAAAAAAATTTTAACATTAAAAGAAATGCCTTGCCTTCCAAGCCAATTTAATCAAGTGCTTTAGGACATTGGATTTTGCTCATACTTTCCCCAAAGAACTCATTCATTTTAAATTCATTCACTTATTTTCTTTATCCTTATTCTTTTATACTTTACTATTCAACCATGAAATCAATCTCGATATCATGCTTTCAGAAATAAATATAGATCATCAAACAGAAGAAAAAAATTAAAAGCAGCTATTTTATTGTTTAGGATTATGAGAATAATGCTTCAACAGAAAAAATATCAGATAAATATGTTTTATTTGTCCATAGGCTTAAGACAATTGAAAATAGAAATTCTTTTGTGTTTTTGATTATTTTTATACTAATTCCTTCAAAGTGAAGCTAACAAAAAAATTTGCTGATTTATTAAGTAATTCTTGATAAATATTAACATTTCAGTTTTTGAAAGTTTAAATAATAAAAGTATTAGGTTGTTCGGAAAGTAATTTCGTTTTTTCCTGACAAAGGATTTAATTGCATTTTTCGCACCCAATTTCATACTTAAACCGCAAAATCATTTTATGTTTTAAGAGCTGATATAGCAAGGCTTGAGTGTGAAAAAGTGCAGCTGATTCTTCGCAGTAGTTTTTGGATGGTGCCCTTTTAAATATGGAGAGCAATAAACAGCATTTTCGTCATTTTTTTCTTTTTTGCTATAAAAGGTAAAAATGCTGTTCAAGCCAGAAATATGTGTGGAGAAGATGTGTTAACAGTACATCAGTACCAGAACTGATTTACAAAATTTTTCCTTCAAATGAGGAGGCCAAAAACCACCTCGATCAGTTTTTTTTACAGCAAAGACCAAAACTTTTATGAGCGTGTAATCATGTTACTACCAAAAGGTATTAGACCAGAATGGCAAAAGGTATTAGACCAGAATGGCAATTTTATAATTTAATAAATAATTTATTCATTAAACGAAAATTTCTTTTCATTTTGACACAAAAATACGAAATGACTTTCCGAACGACCCAATATTTATAGCTTTTTATCTAAAAAATTACTTGAACTATTTATAAACCATTTTATTTTAGAGTCTATAGTTGAAGAAATTAAAAAAAAGTTATATATTCTAATTCAATACCAACACTCCTGATAGGAATTCTGTAATAAATCTGTGCTTTTTTTAAGAGCAAACAACTTTTTCGCTCTGTAATAAAAATCCATTTTGATTCTACGAAATATTTTTCCTCTGAACTTGAAAAACTTATCAAATCTATTTTCTTTTTTGTAGATCGGATATATAGAGAGAAATTTAAGGTAAAATTTCAATCACTTCCAGCAGAAATGGAAAAAAATCCAATACCTGTTGTTTGGAAACTTCTTCTGATGAGATGGTAAAATAAGGTTTAAGAATTCTTATCTATTCCATGAGTCATCTTTCCATCTCTGATTCTCCTCAGTTAATTCGCTCTATTTTTTTTCTTATTTGTGTTTTCCTACCATAATTCAAAATTATGGTGGTCGTTGTGACTTGGTGATGAGGTTTTAGCTTTGAGACTGAAGGGCTTCAGATTCAAAACAGATTCCTCTAAAAATTCAAGATATTTATAGCCCTAATATACTTTATCAATATTGCCGATATGGTGTAGTCAGCTATACACTAGAACAGTGATTCCCAAAGTGGTCTATATAGACCCCTAGGGGTCTATGACAACCTGCAAGGGGTCTACGTAAGCGAAAAAAAAATTAGGGGGTCCATGAAATGAAAATGGGGATCCACGATAGTAAATCTCACCACATACACTGATAGTACCTATTTACTCACATCATACTATCTTATAATATCAAAACATTTACATTATTCATAAAAGTACCTATGAAGTAAAAAAAATTTATATATGTTTATAAAATTTTGTAAGCTGTAAGCTTATTTAAATAATTTTATTATGCCCATAGATGACTGATGTCATGTCCGAATCTAAAAAGAAATGTAGACAGTACAGTGTTGATTATTGGAAATTTGGCTTCATTCCATCATTGGCGGACAAAAAATTGCCTATGTGCCTTTTATGCAACGGATATCAGCAATTCTGGCTTCTTTGCAACATACCCGTTACTTATCCCGTATTATGGAATATAGCGAGGAAATTTTTAATCTCCTTTCCATCGACATACCTAGTGGAAAAGGGGTTTAGCGCTGTTACTAATCTCTTAACGAATAAAAGAAACAGACTGGGCATCATTAGCCGAGGAGATTTAAGACTGACCCTTACAAAATTGCCTCCAAATTTTGATAATTTATTGTTAAAGCATCAGGCTCATCCTTCTCATTAAAAATATTGACTTTTTGCTTATGTTAGTTTATTTTATGTTTATTTCATGTTACATAGATTTTACATAACAAATACGAAATTTTATTTTGAGTAGTATAAATTTAAATTCAATTAATAAATGTATAAATTAACATGTGTTTTTACTTTAAGTTTTTAACAGTAAACTTCACTACAGTTAGAAATTTACAGGAAATCAATATCAGGTAAGTAGGGGGTCTATTCAATACGGAAAAACATGGCAAGGGGTCTACGACACAAAAAAGTTTGGGAAACTCTGCACTAGAAGAAGTCCTGGTATACACCGAATTCTTCGAGAATCTAATATACAACTTACCCACTTTCGCTGCTACAATTAGAAAAGTGGAGAACAAACTTACTGCTTAAATGTCTCCTCAGCATTTGACCGTGGTTCATAATATTATAAAACCTGTCTCAGAATAACAACTGTGCTCATGAAATGTGATATACATATGCACTAATGGTCCAGCTGTCTATGTACCATAACAGCAAGATATAATGTGCCAATTGATTATGGAACATTGGGATTGTGGAGCGTTGTGTTAAAGCGTATCAAATCAGTCACTAGCTTAGCTTTCTGATAAATTTTAAGCCAGTAAATAATTCACTGCTTGTTCTAATTAAGCAGTTTTAATTAAACTCATTCAGAATTTAGGTATATACATATTTTTTCTACAGCAATGATTATTTAAAATATTTACAGGTTTAAATGCGTAAAATTCAGCATTCAGAGGAAGGAAATTCTAAAAGAAATTATACCGAACAATTTCTTTTCGCTCCTAGTAAACAGTAATGACGTCACAAAGTCACAAACATAATAGCGTCAGAGAAATTGCCAAAAAAGGAATTTATAAAGATTGGTTACATTTTTAAAAAAAATAGTAATAACATAAAGAGTTCAGTAAAAATTATATAAATGATGTGATGTCTACTCTACTTTGACAGTTGGAATTATGGAGAACATTTTGTTGAACAGTGCTTGCGTAACATGGATAAAAGCTTTGAACATAACATTTTTCATTTCGAAAGTAATATCATTCATGTGCCACTTCATAGTGTATTGTCACAAGTAATCAGATCCGGTCAACATGGAAATTAGACAAATACAGCTGATAACACGAATGGCATACTGACAGTCAACAAAATACTGAAAACATAATGATCAGTAGCTGTGATATATACCTTTCTAGTCATTTACATTAAGTTAAAAGTACCCCGTGGCTTCATTCCAGTTATATGCATCTTCTAGTTATAGAAAAAAAATTGTTGTACTTTCATTCTTAACATTAATTACATAGAATATTTTATTTATTTTATCTGAAGTAAAACATAATACAAATTACAAAACTCTCTTTTTTATATTTATAACTATTTAATATGGAGTAGTTAATACTTCATGAAACTTATTATTAAATAATTAAATTACTCATGATAGATCTGAAAGTGGCGAACGGTTCTAAATTTTATCAGGTGTACCAATTAATAATTCTAAATATTTTTTAAAGAAAGCAATTATATCTTTAAAAAGGTACTAAATATTGTATTCAAAGTGTCTACTGTCACATCATTTTGTGCATTTTTCCTTCGAATTGTAAATGCCTTCCTCGAAAAATTCCACATTATGAGGTAATCCAGTCAGCAAGCCGTTGTTGGATATATGAAACTGTTGAACTGTTGCTGGGAAAGGTCGTAAGACGTCGATAAAAACAAGTAATAGTCCTAAGGAGTCAAGAGTGGTGAGTACGGTGATTGGGCAAAATTCCTATTGTGAGCAGAAATAGTAGTAACTCCTACATCTTTCATTACGTAAAACATCATCTTGTTGAAAAATCTTTTCTCCGTGTATTGCAACCATTCTGAAAGTTTTTTGAACAATTCGTGATTCAAATTGATCATATGTTAATGATAGTGAAGGATATTTAGAGCTTCAACTGACTTTAAATGCTCATGGTGTATCATACTTTTCTGATTCTGATGAATACAAAGGTTTGTAACCTTCATTTTTGAATCTTTTGAACCAAATCTTATTTCTTCTATTAATTGAACAAGAAAAGCATTAAGTGCAGCACATGCTCTTTATTTTAATTGAAATTAGACACGTTTATTACTCTAGTTTGACTCGGTTGCGTTTTCGCAGGTACTGTCCTAGCAATATACCGATTTTGAATGAATCCATGCTTTTAGCAACTTCAAGCAAAACAGTTAAGTGATAACATCAGACAAAGTTAATAATTGATTAAATAAGTACAAAATAAATTAGTAAAATTATTTGCCTGGAAGTGTTTTTGTGAATGCATTGTGCGATTCTAATTTTAGTATTTTATTCTGAGATTACGAAAAAAATTACTACCCTGAAAATATTTTGCATATGTGATGTGTAATTCTTAATTTTGATATCTAGTAAGTTTTTCGTCGATTTGAGAAACGTGTTATTTTCTTGAAATCAAAATTTTTGACATCTGGACTGAAAAAGTAATATGCGTATAACTCTAGCAATGAGATTTCTTATGAAGTGGTTGCATTTTATAAAGCTGATATTTTTCTTGGAGCAATAAATTGATAATAACTAATGCCTCGAAACTAGTATTAAGAATGCAAAATTATTTCCTTGATAGAGATTTGATATACATGATGTATAGTAATTGATTATGATTTTTTTAGTTGAGTTATATCCATTCCCGCTTTGATGCAAAACAAGGGCTGCGACGGACCTCGTATTTTTGAACCGTGGTCAGATGATGAGGACGACACCTGAGCTGGCATGCCCCTCAGCAAACTTCCATACCACATCAGCGGGAGGACGGCTGGCCTCGATGGATTTAGCTTGCACCAAACCCTCTTACATGACGGTTCTTCAGTGAAATCGGGCCTCGAATCTGCAACCCTCCAGTTTCGGTGCCGAGACCTTATCACTAGGCCACCGCGGCCATTAGTAACTGATTATAAGAATACAAAATAAATTATCCAAATTATTTGCCTGAGTGTATTTTTTACTTACCAGTAATTCTCCCTAATTTCGGTAGTCTCTCTCCTGCGTAACCGCCTATATGAGCTCCTAAACTGTGGCCAACAATGTGAATCTTTTCCATGTAGACACCTAATTTTTCCTGTACACAAAAATGTTTTATAACATATTCTTAAATAAGATATTATAAGAAAAATATTAAGATAAATGAATTCTTATCAGTTCAAAATAGAAAAATGCGAAATTACAAAAAATAAATTGTGATTGTCAAGGAAAGAATTATTTCCTCTTAGAATTTTACACAAATACATTTAGTCGCTTAGAAAAATTATACAAAGTTAAGAATTGAGTGCAGCCTATTTTCCATAAAAATAATAGCGCGAATACCCTGTAATGTTATCCTTTGCTTTATATTATCAAAAATCTCTGGTCCAGAACCAATAAAATACGCATAAAAAATTTGGGGGTTCCGAGTC
This sequence comes from Argiope trifasciata, assembly GCA_026543055.1. Taxonomy (NCBI): domain Eukaryota; kingdom Metazoa; phylum Arthropoda; class Arachnida; order Araneae; family Araneidae; genus Argiope; species Argiope trifasciata. Next base: position 14,973 of record JAPMOQ010047405.1, on the reverse strand, counting down.
ATATAGGCATTTCAGGTAATGAAAAAGCAGACTCGGTTGCAACATCTGCGACGGCTTTTATGAAGATGGGGCTTTCTTTTCGTGACGTTAAGGTAGCACATAAATTTCTTTTGGCAAGAAGTATGGGATCTGCAGATCCATAATAAATTACACTCCGTGAAACCTATCAATGGTTCTTGACCTGTTCTTATACGTGAAATCAATGTGAAACTGATTCTTCTCCGTATAGGTTACACTAGATACATCCACAGACATCTCAGTTTTGGTGAGAGAGCACTAGTTTGTGCTACATGCCCTGTTGATTGAAGTACCAGGCACAGTTTGATTGAATGTCCTGTATTTAACTCTCAACGTATGTATTATTTTCATACATCATCAACAACTTTGCAGGACTTGGTGGTGAAAACTTCCACCCAAATATTTCTAACTTTTTAAAAGCAATTCGTTTTTATACTTGCGAATAGCAATTTTTACCTTTTGTGTAGTGCATTATTTCAGTCTTACATCTTCATTTAATAACACCTATGTTAATTTTGTAATTCTGCTTTCATTCTTCCATATGCTTGTCGCAGTATAACTAAATATAGTTCTTGCGCCATAAAATTGCAAACAAACACCCAAAATTATTCATCTAATATGATAGTATATCATTTAATGCTAACAGTTTGGAAGTAGATAAGTAACCAATATTTCATTCTTAACCAGCTTTAACAATTCATGTTCAAGGAACTATTTGTTCTCCTTTTAAATGGACAGTAAAGCTGCTAGATCTCGCTTGAAATCTGTCTCTTGCGACTGAATTACGATCTCAAAATGGATTAAAAAAACCAGTGGTTTAAATTTCAGCGACAAAAATGACAGAGCTTTAATGACAAAACTCATTTGAGAGTTCACGTAAGATTAATTAGCTCAAAGCTGCAACGCAATTTAGAATTTCACAGGTTCTTCTTTTAAAAAAATTTTAATTCGTCATTTTTTTGTGATAAAATTTAAAAAGACGTTCATTTATGACTCAATTCTATACATTGAGTGTTTTAAAAATGATTTTCAAAGTATCATAAAAATTAGATAATCCATCGTCTATTGCAAATATCTAATTTATCAGTCTTCCTTTATCAAACAAAAATATTTTTTCGCATAATTTGATAAGCCAAAGGACTAGTACTTATTACCCTGATCTTTAATCCCTAGGAGGGCACCTCGTGATTGGGAATGAGACACTTCCAGAATGATAACTGGATTTTGCCAACCCAGTGGATACAGTAAGGGTGGGGTATCTGGCTCCTACCGTCTATGACGGGACGTACTTCCTACAAGGAGAATTGGCCGGTGATGGTCCTTAGGACTTAACCACAGTTCTCACCAGTATAACGGTGGTCAGGTCATTCAGTATTTATTTCCGCCTTCGGGCGGGGCGGAGAGTCAATAATACGGCTATCCTAATCTTTATTCTAACAGAATTTAGCCGATCTTGCATGACCGGTTAACAATACAATACAACCGGAATTCATCCACAGACGATCAACATTGTAATAAATACATACGTGTAGAAATGTAATAAGCTGTGCGATTTGAACTCCTATTGCCCTTGAATCTGCTACTGTCTGAGGATATATAATTCTAGGAACCAGAAGAAGGGATAAAGAGCTGGTGTCAACAATTATAACATTCTCATCAGCGGACAGTAAAAACTGATCCTTTAAATCCTGAAATAAAATAAAAATAATGCAATAAGCTGATTTCAAGGTTATGTATAGTTTTCATATGCAAGATATTTCCACAGAGTTAGACTGTTAAGTAATATAATTTTAACTTCAAGTAATTCCTAAAAATTGGCATCTAAAAGAAAGAAAAACAATAAAAATAAAGAAAATGAAACCCACTATAGCAAATTTTAAGCTATCATTTGAGAAAATGAATTTTAAGTCATTATTGGTCTTAATTAATGGAAGTCATTAACCAGTTTAAACCGTTTTGAAACCATCACAGGACTTCTATATCGGTCTCTATCCCTCTCTCTCTATATGTATAGGTATATATATGATAAACTATTAACCAATAAAGTTTTAAAGATATTAATTTTTACATAATTTTTATGAAAACTATATTTTCGCTATTAAACTGCTATTGTCTAATTTGAAATCAGAAAACAATTTCATAATGTATTAATCTCAGAACAGGAGTCAAATCCTTCAATGTTTCCCACATAAGAATGAATAGATATTCCTCCATTTGGGAAAACAGAAAATACTTTTATCAAAACTGTTATTAAATGCGAATGAAATTTTTTGAACGTATTACAAAATTTAAATAATTTAATTTCCACCGAAAAAAAAATATATTCCTTGAAAATAGCAGTTATGATGTCATCTACATTCTACGTCAAATGTTCTACGTCAACTTTTTAAAAACACGTCTGCTGTCGAAAAAGCAAACTTATTAATAAAGAATACTGGTAAAAGCAGATTAACCTTTTAAAAACACATATACTTTAAAAGAAGCATACTACGTAATAATAAATTCAATACTGGTAAAAGCAGTAAAAAATATGTACGATTAAAAGAAGTTGATAAATACGCGATTTCGAGCTTCAGTTATTTGTAGCCTTCAACTATTCAGAACCTCCTAACGCAAACAGGATTATGATTGCTTCATGATTATGATCTCACATGATAATAATTGTTTGCAAATTCTTATGAACGTATAAAACATTGTTTGTGTCACCAATTCAATTCCTTTTCTTTTCTGATTAATTTCCTTTTTTCCCAAAACAAAACTTTCTTTTCTATTCTTGCCATTTTGAAATTTAATGTAATTTGATATATTTTTCAACAGAAGTTAGTTTTTTATTGCCAAGTTTTGAATGGGGAGTTTTTTCCTGACATTTTTTTATAATACATTGAAGATCATATATTTACTAGCACGTTCAGAGATGAAATTGTTCTTCAAGTTTCTCTCTGAAAATGAGCTTCTGATACTATAAAGCTCTGGAACTTTACCATGAAGCGATTTTAAACTCTTAGCATTTATTGAATATATAAAGCCAAATGTTTAAAATTTTAGATCTGATATTTAATCCAATGACAAAGGGTAAATTTTCATTGAAAAAGTACTCATTTGTATGTAATTAAAAATTTTAACAGAATAAAAACGTAAAAAAAGTAAATAATTATTCCAGTAAAAAAATTCAGCTCTTGGTGTCGAAAACGTCAAGCTTTGGTTCACTAGTTAATACTCTGACCTGAAGTCCGAAGTAGTCCAGGTCAGTTTTCAGTAGTCCAGGCCTTCGCAGTAGTCCAGCCTTAACTTTTCTTCTTCAAGGTCGTATAACTAATCTTTACAGAAATTTGAATTTCAGTTAATTTTTTTAAAAGTTATGGTGAAGTAATTCAATATTTCCTTTTATTTTATTTTATTTTCTCTCTAGTTTATTAAAGGTTTAATTTAAAACATTTTTTCTTATCTTGTCAAAGTTTTAATAACACTTCATTTGCAATATGTCAAATTATCTCACCGCAATATTTCATAATGTTATTTTGAAAACCATAATAATTTTTGGGGAAGGAGAATTGTTATTCTGGATTCTGCATCTCCAGTTTCAAATACAATATGTAATTTATTACCACATTAAATGTATTTTCAAAACCAAGCACTTTATCTCAAAAGCTATACATCTAATCAATAATATTTCAACATTGTAGCACTCTTTATAAATAACGTTTGAACTACTATTCTTCATCACACAGGTCTTTTTCATCTTACCTGCAGCACACACTTAAGTCTTTTTCCTGCTCCATTCAAATTTTAAATTATCAAAATTTTCGAACTTATACCTCTCTCTCTGTAAAATTGCATGTGTGTATATAATAACGAATAAACATCTTAACAAAACCTTTTTCTTATAAATTTTCTATTCCACTGAGCATTTCAGATATGGTGAAGACTGTAAGTTCGAGTTACCTCCTCTTCAATGACGGAACATAAGGGGGATTGTATCGGGACCGGCGTTGGTCATAAGAATCCAATCATGGTTTCCACCTCCGTGTTGTCGTGACAATTTTTATTCGTCTATCTAGGGCGCTCTTTAATAGGTAGTTTTTATATAGTTATAAGCATTCTAGAAGAAAACAAAAGAAATATGAACTTACTAAGTTCCATTGCATCGTGTATGTTCCATCTAAAAATCCATGCACAATTAGTCTCGTCCATACAGACGGATTAAAATGTGAATCTAAAATCGGTTCGAATTTCAAGGGACTGAACACCACAGGATTGTATCTATTTTTGCGAGTGTACAGTAAAAAAGTGGTTCCAATACCCTCTTGGTTTAGAGGTGGTGGACTGATTGGTCGGAAAGGAATTTGAAAGAAGGGTGGACCAGTATAGAAGCAACCCACATCTGGATAACAAACAGTTTTGAAAAGCTTTGCTAGAATGAGAAAAAAGAAAGATTTTAGAATTATATTTTGATAATATAAAAATTATTTTGTGTTTTTAACAAAATTAAAAAAGATTTTTTGTTTAACATTTTTAAATTATTTTCAATGTTCAAAACTAAATGAATTTGTTACTGTTAATTTAATGGAGTTTTCAAAATTTTCATCCAATGCAAAGAATTCAAGGAACTGGGCAGATTATTTTTTCCGATATTTGCATATACAGGATTATGGAGATGTGACTCAAAGCAAGTTTGGATTTCAACAAAGGATTGGCTTCTCCCGCTGATTTCATTTTTAATACAAAAGTCTATTTCTTATATTTCACAGAATTTGCTCATACTTGTAAATGTAAGTAACGGCAGTTCTATATTATAGTCCAAACTTTACAAATTCAAAGGAAGCATAATTTCCTTTGTACCATTTTTACTTTTGATTTTGATTCATTTATTCATTATTTAATTTATTTATTTTCAACCTTTTATTATTCTCTGTCTCTTTATCTTCGGTGTGTATGTGTCTTTCTGATGAAATAATCTGTCACAACAACAAATGTCATCATAAAATACAGACCATGTGTTATTAAAATTAATATTAAATATTAAAATTCTTTCATTTTTGAACTATTGCGTTTAATTGCCTATGAAAGATCAGACTGACATAGATTTTGATTTTTAACGTGTGTGTGTGTGTGTGTGTGTGTGTGTGTGTGTGTGTGTGTGTGTGTTGTCTTTCTATTACCTAAACTGTTTGTCCTAGAGCTATCAAACTTGGCACATATATTTTAAAAATAATTTCTTTTTAAAATTTTAATTTTAAAAAAGTTTAACAAAAATTTTAGCGTTTCAGTGATAACATCCAAAAAGGATTTTTTTTGTCTGCAAAAATACAAATGATTTTCTTTTCAGTGACATCAATTTTTTTAACATACAAATTAAGTTACTTTTGTCAATTAATTTTTTTAAAAAATATTTAAGCATATTTATTGTAAACTAGCCGCCTTTGGCGACCAGCTAGTTCGTCATGAGTAAAGCGTTCTAAAATTTTCAATTAAATCACATATTCATTAGCCTTGAAGTGATTCCGGGCATTGAGTGACCTGAAATTAATATTTTCTTTAAGATGATGGACGGAAAGTTCTAAAAGTACACCTTTTCCTAATAATATTCTTTAATTTTATAAATCAGTCAGTTTTAATCATCGGTTATGCTTCGAAGATATTAAAAAAAATTTCGATGATGTTGCTAAAATATTAAATATGTTTTTTAAAGAATGCGAGAAAGGGAATAAAAGTATTAAATTAATGATACAGATATTGCAAACGATTACATAAATATGCCATTAAGTCGGAATTTCAATGCATATCCTGTCTAAATTCAATCAGGTTTACCGTAAATAAAGAAGATTTATTGAGTTAATGATATAAATATTGCAAACGATCATAGAAAACTTTGCTTTGCATTTATTTTTTTAGAAAATATCACATTTTATATTTCTTTTATTTTATCCAGTCACGTGCTGAAAGTTACATTTCTGTTGATTTATTTTGCGATGATAATTTTTTTTTAATTTGAACTTCCGGCTTTCTTTTAATTTACGTGCTAAAAAAACATGGTTAAAATATTTCTTTAAAAATTAGTTAAAAATAGAAACTTGACTTTTACATTAAAACACTGATACCATTAGACGGCTAATTTTTTAATCTTTAAATTGATGTAAAAATCATGTTTATGCGATCATATTTTCGGAAGTTATAGCGGAAAAACGTCCGAATTTCACTTAAATTTTAATTAATTCAAATTCTAATTAAAAATTTGAAAAAAGGGCTCCGAGGTGGGGCTCCCGACCTCCAAGGTATACATGTACCAAATTTGGTAGCTGTAGATCCAACGGTCTGGCCTGTAGAGCGCCAACACACACACACACACACACATTGAGCTTTATTATAAGTATAGATTTATTTCGCACAAAATAAGAGTAAAATTTAACCTGTGCAAGCATTTTACGTGTATATTTTAAAAATTGCAATTCCTTATCTTACTCATGTAAATAAGGGATCTTTTACCTTTTCTATCTCAAGCTTACATGAATCACAAACGATTAAAAATCCATTATAGAAAATACAAAATTGCTGAATATTATTCTAGAGAATACGAAAAATGATAATTTCATTATTTATATTCCTTTATATATCTGACTATGTTAAAAACAATGGTTATCGATCACATTGGATAATTTTTTTATTGTTATTTCTTTTTACAATTCAGACTTTTATCTTTCTAAAAACAGTTTATATTTTCTAGGAAAAGGAAAGGCCTGACCTATCACCCAGGATCACATATTTTTAGGCTAAAATTTGTCTTTAATTACATTTTTTTTTAACTTTAATTTTTATAAAAAATTTCACCGTTAACATCATATATCAAAAACTAATAGAGGTATTCACATAAAAATTTCAGCGTGTGTTTTAAATAATATGGGTAATGAAATTATTCAAATTTTTTATTGTTAGTGAACTACATTTTCATTTATTGGTGTTTTTAGTGAAATTAAGTTGTAAATTTATGAAAAAATACATATATACTTATATTTTCCCCATAACTTCTTTGCATCTCAATAGTTTTCTTAGATGGTTCATTTCATTCATCTTCATATTCTATAACTTGTGTAGAAAGAAAAATAGGATGGCTGCATTACAATTTTGTGTAAAGCGTTAACCATTTTGGTTAAATTTCATTAAACCATTTACTACACATTTTCCTATTTCTCAAAATACATTATATTTTCAAATAATATTTTTATTTATAATGTGTTATATTATAATTCACAATACATCTAAAACCCTTTGTTTTTAAAATTCCAATTTTTCAAAAATTTTCTTTCGAACGTAGTCGGATACCTTAAAAAAGGGCAAAAACAAGGTAATACTCACCTAAACTTTCTTGTTGTCTCGCAAGAAGAAAAGTTCCATTGCTTTTCATTATTACAGAATTAACACAAAATGAAAATACAAGCGTGAGCAAAAATATATCCGGAAATTTCATGTTGCTAATTACAAAAAAAAACAATTAAATTTAAAATTTTATCTTATTTAGAAAAATCTCTATTTGTTAAGTATAAATATTTATTATTACCTAAAATTTCTTTTATGAATTTACTTTTACTTGAGAAATCAGTAATATTACAATTTTAGAGCAACACTATTCAGCATTTACGATCTTTTATCAAAGACAAATACAGCCAAAAGAACCAAAAACGAAATATAATCTTCGTACAAATGTTAGTAAGAATTAATTCTAGATATTAGGAAGTTTCCACTTCCGAGGTCACCTCGCTTTCGTTGAGGAAAGGATTATTCAATGTCCATTAAAGATTTCCCGCTTTATAAAAAATTATTAAGGAAACGATGTTTAGCAATATCTGGGGGCAATTCCTAAGAGAAAATATTAATTCGATGACAAATAAATGGGTTTTTTGCTGATAACCGTTGTCAAAATGAAGTGCATTGAAGTATGTTGCGTTTTTAAGTTACAAAAATTTACCATTTTTTTTTTTAATTTAAAAGGTATGATTCACGAAAATAGCAGTACTCAAGTTCAAAGAAAATTTAAACAAAATCTTATCATTCCACTTTAAAGTTTAAAAAACTCAATCTTTTAATCTAGATATAGACTTTGAAAATTCTTTCATTATAGAATCATCTGCAAATCCACATAACAACATCAGTGAGAAAGGTCGCTCTAAAACTTTCTTGCATACTCTATTAAAAACTCGTCACGCCAGGGAACATCTTGCATGATACTGGCATGCGATAGCTATACAATATTTTTTGGCATGAATTTAGCATTTTTACGAAATTTATCGTGTCATTTTTCGTCATAACCCTGTCATGTGGTTAATAGTATTAGAAAATCGAATTCATGGTATAGAAATTTTTTTCTCAATCGATTGAAACAACGATTTAACACAGAACTTCACTAGCAGTCGTAAAGTCCCATACTTAATTTGCTACATTTAAGCCACTCAGTCAGTCAGTCTTTATAGCATTTACGTGTTTCTGAAAGTATATACCGACAGATAGTCAAACCTTTGCTGGGTTTGGCTGAAACTTTAACAGGTATCTGCACTGTAGATGTTGATGGTGTACCAAATCTTATCTTTTTAGCTCTCTCCGTTTCGTAGCTATTGTGTTAATTAAAAATCAAACAGTCAGAAAAAATATTTCCTCTGAATATTTTTTACTCAAAGATAGAAATCTGGAAATTTGGTATAAAAACCGTAAAAAAAATTTCATCCGTCCAGCTCAAAGCGTTTTTGAGCTACCTTTGAACAGACAGATAGATAGACATTTTCTAAAAATGTTTAAATGTTTTTCCGAACTCAGGTAGGTCTGAAAAGTGGTGATTGTCCAAAATATCGTATTCGAATTGTTTGACAACTACGCTACTTTCTCTATACAACATATAGATTTTCGATTATAAATAGATTATATATTAGATTATCATAGATTACGTATAGAACGTTTCATGCTTGCTTCATGTATTTTTATTTCATTTTTAATTAATTATATATTGTTTAATATATAATTAATTAAAAATGAATACATTATATGACCACTATAGATATATTTCATGTAGTTTAAATGCATGTGAGTATCAAATTGAGTTAATCAGAAATTTAAAATATTGTAATAACATTTATTTTAAAACGTACTGTGCAAAACTGGCATCACTGAAAAAATTTCTAAATTTTCAATAGAATAAAAATAATCCTTCAAGGGAATATATTTTTCGAAGTTATTAAAGAAAATTTTTAAAATTTTTCATATTTTTTTAATTTTGAATTTAACTAAAAATTTTTAAAAAAAATTGCGAGCATCTTATATTTAAAAAGTTATTAAATGTGAAATTTGATATCTCTATGGCGTACAACATTGAAAAAAAATCTCATCATGTATGTCACAGTTTACAGACAATATACTAGACTATAAGTATTATCGTATTTCTTTAAAAAATTTATTTCTTATGACAAAATTTATTTTAGTAATTTACAGATATGTGGAAATTTTTCTGCTTTCCAACTGACTATTGAAACATGCTTCAGTGAATTCAGAAAGTAAACATCATGTGTTCTGATATAAATTCCGAATTAGCAGACGATATTTCTACAAATTCTTAATAATATTTATCTAAACAACTAGTTTTAATGAGACAAAGATAATCTCATTTAATGCCTCTCATTACGTCAGTGATAAGGTTTTGTTTATCACTATTCACATGATAGTAAAAAAAAACTAGCAGGAATATCCTCTCAACTCTGTTTTACTCAGTGTTTGCCTGTAGATTTTGAAGCTCTTCGCACTTTAGCACATGCGTTAGGATGAGCTTAATTCGTCAAAATAGGAGTGAGTAGAAAAATGAAAGGTGGGAATTTTTACATCTATCAATAAAATAAACTCTGATTTCTCGCAGATTAAATTAAAATTATACTGTCAGAAACAACGCAATAGTCACAGGCACATAAAAAAAATTGAACAAAAAAGTATTTAACAGGGCGAAAAGGATTGGGCAATACAGCATGTGCACTGGAGGAGAAATTAATGGTGCAATATTCTTTTCTATGATGAGTCCTGCTTTTTGTTCATCCTGATAATAAGGGTACTTTCATCTGAAGGTAAAGTCGCTTTAAAAATAATCTTGAGTTCGTGCACGAAAGTGCAAGATTTGGCGGTGGGGAAGTAATGGTCTGTGCTCGCATCTCCAATGATGGGCACATCAATCCCTATGTCATTCGAAATGGATCTCTGACTGGTCGCCGATATAGGGATAAGATCTTGAGACCTATTGTAATCCCTAAAGCTGCTGTAATCGGAAATGATTTCATGTTATTTTACGACAATTGCAGGCCACATCTTGGTAACTCAGTGAATGATTTCCTTTCGGAGGAAGGAATCATACGAATGGATTTGCCAGAGTGCTCTACGGACATATACTCAATCGAGCATATTTGGGACATCCTAGGCAGATTATCTGCTAGGCGCTTACCCCCCTCACAAACTCTCTAAGAATGGAAAAAAACTCTTCTTGAAGAGGGAGACAGAATATCCCGAACCCTTCATTAACAGTATCATTGACTCGATGCTTCAAAGGTGTTCGATTTTGTTGTCCATCTAGGGAAACCATACCCACAACTGAAAACAATTTTCTTTTAAGGAAACACCTTCTTTTTATTTGTTTTTCTCATATGCAAATTGTATTTTTTCCTTTCGTGCCCAAATACGCAATGAAACGAATTGAGAATTTAAAGAAATGTTATTTTATCAAACGAATGTTTTATGTCAAATGTCAGGTTTACAAACAAAAGTCATTTTTATTTCATATAGTCTTTTATGTCAGTCTATAATGTATCACTTTTTCAAACAATTCTCCAAATGCAAGATTAGCATTGATAAACAGTGCAATATTTATGTATAAAAAGAACAGTTCAATGTTCTGTTCATGCAATGCCCTTCACATTTTTTCAAATAAACAGGGTATTTATTCTAACGTGGTTCAAAGGTTTATTTCTAAAACTTTACAGAAATGAACATTCAATTGGAAAAATACTTTAAGAAACGTTAAAAATTAAATTTTATTCTATTTGAGTCAGTAAATGAATCGCAATAAAAACTAAGAAATCCATATTTTTATAACAGCCGGCCTTATTTGACATAATTAGTAAAATATATCTGATACAGTAATATTTTATTTTTTTTAGAAATTTCATCTTTTTAATTTTATAATTATATTTGATCAATAAGTTATTTGTCATAACAACTAATACTTCGCAAATTCAGTACGATTCGATATAAAAATAAAATTTCTAACACTCCACCTCGAATCTTATACTTGGAATAAATTAGATAGAAATCATTGTTTGCGATGATATTTTCTGGCGAAAAAACACTGAATTAATACTAGGCGCACACAATGACAGCTCCCACTTAGAAATTTTCACGCATGAGTGTATTCAGTGTTCAACTGAGCATAAAAAGATATGATAGATATTTCCACGAAGAAAAATTACTTCCAACCTTTTGAAAGGAAAAGATAAAACTATACAGATGGAAAACCAGAATTCTATCATGCGTGCAGAGGCTTCAGGATTAAGGGAAGGATTAACATTTAATAACTGAAAGCCCATTTTATTCAATTGATTCAATATTTCCTTGCTTTCAAGAGAATAAGGGTAAATTTCTTATATAGATTAGATTGCTTTTTGTTTTCTTTTATTTGAAGGGAATAAAAAAAGAGCGCATTACGAAGGGGAAAATATTACTAACATCAAAAATGTCAAACTTCTGAATTTCACAACTCTCTCCAAGGATAAAAAGTACATTTTTTTATCATGTGAGAGCTTGATATTGTTTTTGGTTAGAAAATTTTGAAGTTTGTGAATTCAATGAATAATTGGAGCTTGAAATTGCGTTGGCAATGAATAAATCATAAATGGCAATTTTCTTCAAAATCTTTTACTCGCTTATATATTTTCCTACTTTTACTAGTATCGCATTATTATTACGTATGGCTCTTTGAAAGTAGATGCGCTTTTAAAAAGTTGATTGAGAACTATGACATCATGGCTGTTATTTTCCTGGAATGCAATTTTTTTCATATGAAAGTAATTAATTTAATTTTTATCATATGTTCAAAAACTCTTCACTCGCGTTTAATAAAGTTTTGATAAAAGTACTTTTTCTTTCCTCCAATGGGGAAATGACACTTCATTCATTCTTAAGTGGGAAGCATTGAAGGATTTGACTCCTATTCTAATCAATAACGAAATTGAATTTTTATATCAGAAATTAGAAAATAGCAAGTTTGTGTTTAAAAAAAATATTGTTTTCATAAAAATTCTATATACATTATTATGTTTAAGAGTGTATAGGTAAATAGTTTATTATTTGTCAATAGCATATAGAGAGAGAGGGGAGGATAGGGAAGTCTCGAGATTGTTTCAAACCGATTTAAACTATTAAAAACTAGTTAAAGATTTAAGTTAATTCAGACAAATTAAAAAATAAATTCTCGCATGGTAACTTAAAATTTATAATCAGATATTACATTTTTACTTTTTTAATTATGCTTGTTTGTATAAATATAAACAGAATAAAACTAAAGGCATTTGAGCTGGACGGATGATATATTGCATATGATCTTAATGGTAAACCTGGAGATTTTTATCGAATTCTGGATGAAATCCATTTAGTACAGGTCTGTTCTATCTGGCTGCCTGCTTTGAACTACTAAATGAAAAGAATCAGAGAGGTAATTGATAGATAAATTTAACATTTAAAGTGTAGATTCTCATTTGGCACCAATGTCGCTAAGTTATTGACCTTCAGTCAATCTATACTTTTTTATGCATCTAAATGTGATAACAGAAAAATCTAAATATGATGATGTCGTGTCCGTGTTTCCATGGAAAGGGGGTGCAGTAGCTTCTGAGGGTAAAAATCCCTGAGCACCCAGAGGGCAGAAGTCTGACTTCTAGCTCAAATGAAGATGACACACACATTCGTTTGCACAACCCCTTTTTGCAGGGGGGGGGGGGCTCATTCATACACCCCACAGATAGAACACAGAACAACCATGCCCAATCACGGGGAAGACACGTTAGTCCTAAGCCAGAAAAATCCAATGATTTAAATATATGGAATCTGGTAGTGTTTTTTGACTTCATATGCAGTTCTATATCAAGTTCCGGTTACTATCAGTCGGATTAAAGGTGTCGAAATATATATTTGGTATTCTAATTATGCATTAACCCCATGCCAGCGATTTATCTCGAAAGATGGCATTCTAAGATGCTATTTTGTAACTATTCTTTGCCAATGAGTTTCGATTAGTTATATATTAGTACATTTATTAAAGAGCATGCAAGAAATTTTTGAGAATATGCGTGAAATTTTCTGATTAAATCATAAATTTAAAAAATTAATTGATAAGCTACACATATGAAAAAATCCTTAAAAAACCCAATAATTTTAGACATCGTCATGAAAAGGTAAATATTTATTTTTTAAATGTTCTCAATCCTTAATTAATAAATTATTATTGAAAATATTATGCTAGCTTAAAATCTGTTCTTCGTAGATTCTGAACCAGGTGATGAAATGCTTATGAAATTAAAATGTAATTGAAAAATCTATAAATTATTTATCAAATTCTGGAAAAAGTAAAAGTATTGTTTTGTCACTAAAACATATAAGTTTGTAAAAATTTTGAAAATAGCAAACTGAAAAGAGGATTAGAAACAAAAAATAAAATCCTCACAAATGCAAAATATATTATTATTTTTGTTGTTTCACTAAAGATTTAACTTTTTATCAAATATAAATCCATAGGCTCAAAAATGTAATTTTTTCTTTTTTCTTTTTGTGCAGTTTACACGAAGAATGGGAAATAGAAATTACATTACTTCAAAAAACATTAAACTTGAAATAGACTGTGATGTCAATGAATGATGTCAGATGACGTCATAGAACTTGACTTAATTAGATAAACACCTCTTTTGTTGAGAAAATCTTGGACAGTGTAACGTTGCCCTGACCCATTCACAAGAAGCAGCATTTCTAGGTAGCTGCTCACGACCTGTTAACTCCCTCCATTGTTAAAATCCCCAGGTTGCTGGTTGGGTGGTCTCTAGAGCGGTGGTTACCTTTGGTCATTAGTAATTCCGTTGAAGACCACATGTGCTCATGTAAGCTCATTGTGTGGAAGAAAACTGTCGCAACTTCAAAGGAAAGAAGTATCCAACATCTGAATGCTGGGTGGTCCCTTTGTGTTGGTGCGGTGGTAAGTTCAAAAGCCAGATAGCAATTTCGGACACGAGTGTGCACTTTTGTCTGGTGGTTATGTTACACGGCTATAGACCCAATGGTCCCAAGTTCGAACCTCAAGAATGCACAAAGAAATATCATTGGCACGTGTTTCAGAGCGGTCAATTGCTAGGACGCGTCACTGATGGACAGTCCAACGCCAAGAAAAATTGGTGCGATAATTGAGTGAAATTTTTGCTGGTTGATAGACCGATGAAGAACTGACATGGACGAATAGACATTGTGGAGGCGGACTTTGGATAGCGAAAAAGTGCGGATTTGTCTTTGAAGGGGGAAAGAGACTTTTGAATTGCGGACTGCGATATTTTGACACTCCAAACTGGTAGTGGTTCCGGCTAACACCCTGTTAGCGTCTTGTGGAGTTTTCTTCGAATTAATGGAGAACTGTTTCCTCGAAATATTTTCAATATAGACCTTCAACCTTCGTCTGCTGTGTTAATAGCAAATATTTAACCTAAATTAGAGCAAATTGTTCTTCCATATATATATAGAGAGAGAGCTGTAAATAAAATATTCGTCTGAAATTCCACTTTCTCATTTGATCGGTCGAGATCAAGTCATTACAACAAAGTTTTGCATAAAAGAGTTAATTTCATAAGTTAAACACAATCAGTATTCACTGCCAACCAAATGTAGGTAATTTAGAATAAAATGAGC
>JAPMOQ010047401.1:1793-19920 GCA_026543055.1 Argiope trifasciata | reverse complement strand
TCCAGTTCTCGAATCAGTTTTAAATATCTGTCAAATTATTTTCTTTCTATTAGCATTCCATTATAAAAAAGATTTCAATAAATGGAGAATATGAAATTCAAAGCACATTTAATGTATAAAGAAATGCAAATGAAAGAAGATATCAAATGAAATAACGAATACCAAGTTCTAATACCGATTTATATGTAAAATAGATATTAATGGAAGGAAGAAATGAAATAGAATGAAGGATGCTATTGGAAGAAAGATATTTAATGGAATAAAGAGTACCAATTAAAAGACAATATCGAATACAAAGTAAAAACTTTCATTTCAAAGGACAATAATTTTTCCGGATCACAATAATTGGTTCGGTAAAAAAAGAGTACATTTTAAAACTACTACAGCACAATGTTGTGATTGATTTTATTCAATCAATACCATGTAATAAAGTACGAAGCAATCTTTTTCTTTAAAACACAGCGATACAAAAGATACTAGAAACTAAAAGTGCCCATCGTTTTCAATCAATGCTTGAAATGAAAACACGATCCACATTCTGCCAGAACCAAATCCGACACTTCGTTAGCTTTTCAAGGATTCGGATTCCTTTTCGATTCTGTCAAAGATTTGCTTGAAAATGAGTGCGACATTTCGCTTTCTGATAACTTGTTCATAAAGACTTGAAACTAAATTTAAACGTTCTAAGCTAATGAATATAATTAGAGAACTAAAACAGTTCAAAGTATAAATGCTTATTTTAAACAAAAATATAAAATAAGATCCATCTTCTTACAGTAAAATTAATTTTAAATCACTAACAGGAAGTAAACGATGTTGTAGTTTTATTTTTCTGAAGTTCAATTTTATATTAACTAATTCAGTTAAAGCATTTAGAAATTCGTATGGTCCTTAGCTATCACAAATTGTCATAATAAATATATTAAATGGAAAGAAAGGCGAAGATTCATCCCCATTTGGATATCTGCTCATTAAATCCCACACAAACATTCATCTAATTTATTTAAAAAATTATTTAATTTAAAAAATTAAATAATCATTATGAGTTTATTTGTCTTCTTTGATATCGAATTAAAACGGTGTAATGCACTAAGCAAAATCACGGAAATTAATATTATTCTTCAATATGAGGACTTTACATTACATTTCAAGATATATATTAAAAACACATCACATCTATTAAATTATGAAATATATATTTTTAATTCATACAAATGATATGAAATATATATTTATAATCCATCTCGACGATGGATTACTTTGAAATCGCCGTTTTCAAAATATTCATAAGCTCAAGCGTCATTAAAACTTAACGCTTAAAATAATTAATGGGGTACCTCCAGGGACCAACACTTTTAAAGAGAGATTTTTTTTAAAAAATTATCTTTAAGATAAATTTTAAAAACTATCAATCATATTTATCAATATAGAAACTTTGAAACTATTTAATAAAAAGAAAAAGACCGGAATTAAAACTCATTTTTTTAACCTATCAATGCAGATCCGGCTTGTTCTGATTACTTTTTTTTTTCGGTCTTTACTTCCTATAAATTCTCATTAGATTAGATTAGGCACCTACCCTACGTTTCAAGGTGAAAGTGTCAATTAAGAAAGGTCTCATTTCATGTTTATGGCAGTTGACTTATTTCTTGAAGTCACAAGGTCGTCCCATTAAGCTCGAGCTTTCCCACTGATCGATGGAGAAGACGTACATGCTATTTGCTCAATCACAAAGAGGAGAGTAACTGATTACACAACAGATTGATGACTTATTTGTAAATGGGAAAGGAAACTTCACGGAAGTGTAATTTATAGTTTGATTGTTTTGAAACACAGGAAACCACTGAAAAAATTTATATCGATAACATCTTACTTTAAATAAAAGTCCTTTTTCTCCCCCCCCCCTCCTTCTATGTGTGTGTGTGTGAATAATTATATTTTAAATTAATTTAATACCAATTCGTAAATTTTTTTCTTAATCTAACCCATAGTAATTTTATGGTTAGTTTATTTAACCCATAGTAACTTTATTTAACCCATTGTAACATAGTAACTTTATTTAACCAATCGTAACAAAGTAACTTTATTTAACCCATAGTAACAAAGTAACTTTATTTAAACCCATAGTAACATAGTAACTTTGTTTAACCCATAGTAAGATAGTAACTTTGTTTAACCCATAGTAACAAAGTAACTTTATTTTTTTATTAACTTTTTAAAATATTCTCTTATTTCCTGATCCCATTCCACTTTTTCTACTTAATTAATTCAAGAGAAGATTTGTAAAAATGCTTTAGTCAGTGGATCCCACGCTGCGATTGAAAGGATAAAATTTGATATCTAAATAAATACTTTTTGAAAGAGATCCCTGAGTTTGTGGAGAAATCCCTATCAGAATCATAATAGTCTATCAGCACTGTAAAAAAATTTTTTCCCTATCAGTACCTCATCTATACTTAAATAAAGCTCAATGTGTGTGCGTGTGTGTGTGTTGGCGCTCTACATGCCAGACCGTTGGACCTACAGCTACCAAATTTGGTACATGTATATCTTGGAGATCGGGAATGTGCACTTCGGAGCCCTTTTTTCGAATTTTTAATTAGAATTTTAATTAATTAAAATTTAAGCAAAATTTCGACGTTTTTCCGCTATAACTTCCGAAAATATTATTGAACAAACATGATTTTTACATCAATTTAAAGATAAAAAAATTAGCTTTCTAATGGTATCAGTGTTTTAATGTATAACTCAAGCTTCTATTTTTAACGAATTTTTAAAGAAATATTTTAACCGTGTTTTTTAGCACGTGACTGGATAAAATAAAATAAAACAATGCCGGAAGTTCTAAAAAAAAACTATCATCGCAAATCAAATCTAAAGAAATACAACTATCAGCACATGACTGGATAAAATAACATAAATATAAAATGTGATACCTTCTAAAAAAATAAATGCAAGGCAAAGAATTCTATGTTCGTTTGCAATATCTATATCATTAATTCCATAAATTATCTTTATTTACAGTAAATCTGATTGCATTTAGACAGGATATGCATTGAAATCCCGACTTAATGGCATATTTCTATAATCGTTTGCAATATCTGTATCATTAATTCAATACTTTTTCCCTTTTTCGCTTTCTTTAAAAAACATATTTAACATTTTGCAATATCACCGAAAAAAATATTTTTAATATTTTGAAAGCATAATCGATAAATTGTTAGAGCATTAAACTCAAAAAGTTTTTCCGAATAAAGTTACCGACTCTTTAACTACTAATAACTGAATCTTTTAACTTTAACTGTTTCTTAAATTTTGGCTAATGAATATGTGATTTAATTGAAAATTTTAGAACGCATTACTCATGGCGAACCAGCTGGTCGCCAAATGCGGCTAGTATTATATAAGACAGGGATAGTTGATTTCTCCCTCTCTTATTTATGCCACTTCTTGCCTTGTCTGCTGCTGAGAGCGAACATGCTTTGCCAGCGCCGCTTGTACATAAACATGCCTGCCTCCCGCGAGAGAGAATAATGCGAACTTTAAAATTTCTTTGGGTACCGAATCGAATTGAACCAAATTTTTCGCATCGATTATTTGAAATCACGTATTATTTGAGAGCATGCATTATTGCAGATTACGTATCATTTAAGATCGTGTATCATTTGAGATCACGAAAATAATTCTACTTATTTTTCAAAAAGGAAAGGAAATATTCAATTAATCAGAAATTAATCGACGTTTTATCACTTTTCTGCAGCAATTTCAGAACAAATTACTCCTCAAGAAATAGTTATGTACCAACCAATGAATTAAAATTTTATATTTCTAATAAAGCGAAGTTTTAAGCAATTTTTTTCTTTTAACTAATTTTTGAAAATTTAATACATAGTTGAACAGATGCATATGAATTTGAAATAAGAAAACGTATAGATACTCATTTATTAGGACAATAGGGAACTTTAATAGTATTTTGGGATTTATTATTATTATTTATTTATTTATTTATTTATTCTTTTATTTAATTACAATAAAACTAATACTGTTGAAATCCCCTATTCATTCAATAAATAATATAGTAACGAAAAACATATCAAATGTTGAAAGACTTTATATATTATAATAACTCATATAAAAATGTTAGCATTAAAATTATTTTAAGCCCGAATAAGGCCGGCTATATCAGCAAATTAGAGAAACAAAAATCATCTTTACAAATTTAATTAATCAGTAAGCTGACATATATATATATATATATAATTTAGAAAAAATATAATATATAAATAATTTAGAAAATTTAAGCAAATTACTAAAATATAAATTTTCAGAATCTTCATATATATTTATTTCTTCTTTGAAGCTGGATGAGTAAGATCTGGCATCGTATATTTAAAACGGTGTTGCGGTTGGAGAAATGAATGCGCATAACGTGTAAAAAGAGAAGAAAAAAAAAGATGTACTGTTTATGTAAAATTAAATATTTTAAAAACTTAAATGGTGCAACCAGACCAAATTTCTAGCAAAATTATTTTATTCTTAATGAACTAAATTCTGAAGAGCATTAACAAAATTTGTGAAATTACAATATACTATATACTATTTTAATATTTTATTATCCACATTTTTTTACTATCCCGTTTCGAAATTGAGTATATTATGTATTGATAAAAATACATGGTTTTGATATTTTCTTTTCTTAGTTACCATTTAAACAATGAATTTAATTCAGATTAAATTTCTTGAGAGGGAAGAAACTGGTAGTAAGGAAAACATAATTTCAAGATTCTTCCATATTTATAATAATAAATTATCATAGATTAAAAATAGAAAATAAATAAAACAGACATATAATTTTTTTACTATTAAGCAAATTGTGTTATTAGTGATTATTGTTATGGACCATTATTATTATGGATTATTAATATTTATACTAATACTGTGATTACCGATAAAATTTTAGAAATTTGAAATAACATTTTTGATATCAAGATTCAAATTAAAATAAACAATTATTCAGAGAAATATTTTATACTTTTAACAAAAATTGACCAGACTTTTTTTTAAACTTCATAAAAGAATTTCAAAAATATAATTAATTTTTTTAATAATTTGCTTATTTAATTCCTTAATTGTACTATTAGAAATTATTAAGAATGTACTATTAGCCGTATTATTAAACTTCAACTCTTTATAAACAGAATAGTTATACAACCAGATAAAATTATATCCGAAAATAATGTGAATGACATGGTTAATTTCGAGATGCGATAACAGCCACTGATTTCGCTTTTTTTCCACCTCATAGTTTGCCACCATAGTTAAAAAGTTCCTATAATGTACCTCAAAGAAAAGTAAAAATTAAAGAGCTTAGCTACTTTTGTCACTTTAAGATTATAAAAATCTCTGATTAAAATGTATATTAGAATTCATTTTTTTTATTTCCTTTTCATGAATTATTAATAATTTTCATGAATAGCATTTCAGAGATACTCGTGATATAATTTAACATTTAGAAATAGGTCAACAAGTTAAAAACATTGCTCAAAACTCGTGACGGACCCTGTCCTCATTTTAGTCACATGATTTTAGCTTTAGAAAAACCAATTCATTTGAACATAGCTGAAATAAATTCTACAGTAACATTTTAAACATTTATCCTGGAAAAAATATCCGAGTAAACCGTCGTCGTAAATATATCTGTGTATAAACGTGAAGTTCTAAAAAGTATTCAATCAGAAATAACTTTATCCTGAACGATAATTCTGCATAATTTCATGAAATCATAATGTGTTTCTCACTTCACTTATTTAAATGGGCTTGAAAATAAAGATTGAGCGATTTGAAAAAAGAGTGAAGAATATCTTTAGTATTTCAATGATATGTTATTGATGACTTCACTGTTTACAAACAATTATTGTTTACAGCTTGGCAACACAACTTTACAAACCACTTCAGAACTATTTTGAAATAAACTTTCTATTTAGCTATACGATATAATGATACAGATCTATGGTTTCCTGATCTGTACAAATAATACACTATCAATTAGTGTATTATTTTATTTATGATTTTCGGTAAAATATTCTTAAAGCTTGGAAGTGCCAATACTTATTTCAGCAATTGATTGACAGCATTGATAAATACAGTACTTTTGTTCAATAACTGCTCATGATCAAATCTATTATATAGCTACATCTTCAGTTTTTATAGCAGAATATTTAAAAATACAATATAGCTTTGCTAATTGAGCATTTATATAATTTTAAATTATTCTGTAGTTGCTAAAATCATCTAGATTGTTCTAGGCATTAAAAAATCGGAATGAATCGAATCTCAGACTATAAAGATTCATTAAAATTGTTCCTTTCAGAGGCTCGGCAGGGTTAAATGGAGTTCAAAATTTTGTATTAATTTTCTAATTTTCTTCTCCCATCTCGATTTATGGTTTTAAAAAAGTATAAAATGACAGAAAATTATCTTCGTGATGCCTCCCAAGATTGATGCTGGGATATCTATAATCTTCACACGGTCATTTCTCAGATCTATATACCTCACAGGTTTCAATATAACCAGTAAAAAAATTAAGATATGAAGTTATAGGTATACTATCGTTTTGAGACTCTCTCTCGAATCAGTTTCTTAAATTAGATTTAATTTTGTGATATATGTCGATTAGAGTTTGAATTCTCCCATCCAAGATCTTGAGATACAAAGAAAAACATCATTAATTGAAATTGGATTATTTTTGTTTTAAAATCTAGATCGAAATTGTGCTTATTGAAATTCTGTTTCTCAAACAAAAATCCCATATAGTTCTTACAGATCTAAAAAGCCGGAAAAAGCATTTAATTTTATAGTAATATTGATTTTTCTAATTCTATATATTTTCTAACATCGTCAGTTGCATTATTTAATCAAAAGTATTTTTTGTGCCAATCTCTGATTTTGTTTCAGCATATGCAGTATAACGACGGATTTCCAAATAGGCAAATTATGGTGCTAACTAAGAGTGCTGCACTGAAGAGATTACAGGCAAATCGATTAAATGAATATCGACACCGAATAAACACAAATTTTATGAATTATAAAAGAGATATGAGATTAATTTTTATCTAGTAAAATTAATATGCTCCAAGCTGTATATTCACTAAACTCTTTAGTTTAGAGAACGTTCAGCAATTTAATAATCATTCCAGCTCTAAAAAGCCTGAAAAAGCATACAAGTTTGTAGAAAGCAATATTGGCCCTTCTAATTCTATACATATTCTAACATCCTCCGTTGCATTAAGCAGATTTCGAAAAGATAGCAGTGATAATAGGCAATTAAATATTACACTATTTAAACAAAAGTAAATTTTATGCAATCTTTGATTTTGTTTTGGTATAACGACGAATTTCCAAACATGCAGATTCTGGTGCTAACTAAGAGTGCTAAATTGAAGAGACTGCAGACAAGTCGATTAAAAGAACATCGGTACCAAATAAATAAAAACTTTATGAATCGCAAAATATATATGAGATCAATTTTTATTAAGTAAAATTCGTCAGGTTTAGTGAAAGTACAGCTGTTTAATAATATAGTATAAACGCCCAATGTTATTAATAATATCCTCTACAAAAATGGATAGTATATAGTCATTAGTCATAATAAATAAATAAAAACAAACGATTTTTTACAAAATTATTGAAATTAAAACTAACCTAATATAAACAACTATCATTAAGGATTTAAATAAGAAATATAAAAAAATATAAAAATAAAAATGTCTCAGCTTTTTTTATTTAAAGAGCCTTTTAAAATGCACCACATAAACTCATTTATACTCAAAAGGTCTAAATAAGGAAATCACTGCCTAAAAAAACAAAAAGAAAAGGAGAGCGAAAAAAATTACCGTGTTTACATTTGCATACAAACTCAAGGATGGGGAACCAATTACATTTTGTACTTCTGCTCAGTACACAAACACAAGTGTCACTGATTTTAAGCGTTACATGGATAGGAATAGTGATTGGCTTATTTTCAGATAATTTCGCTCGATAATAAGTTGTAAAGCCCTCAGGTATAAAGTTGCATGCAAGCCTAAATCATCCCTTTTGACACATCTATAAATTGGATACTTGTTTTCGTTTCACGGTGTTAAAAGGAGTACGGGGTAGAAAAAAACATGCTGGAAAAAATTCTCATTACCAGAACGGATGGCTGTAAATACACACACAAAAAAAAGGAGGAAAAAATTCGGATGATAAATTGAAGGCGGGACTCTCAAATTGCTTCGATATGCCAATTTAACAAACAAACCATCGTTGTAATTGGTGATAATAAATCGGTGATAGTGAAGTTAAGCCATTTTTATTCGATTAGAGCAAGCTGAAGGGGTTTTAGTCAATTCAGGAAATTTTAGGTCGTTGCTTTTTGGAATGAACAAGCAATCTGAAACAAATTAGCCTTAATTCTTAGTGGGAAGGGGGGTATCCCTACTTCAATTCCGAGCTTAGTAATCAGATAAAACACATTTCAGAGAACTGCCGTGCTATTTTAAACGATTCTCCGAAGTATGTGAGATAAGAAAAAAAAATGAAGTAAATATAACAATTTCCGCGTATGATCTGGGTGGTCTTTTCAATAAAGAGTTGCTGGTATGGTATACACAAACGCACGCATCCGAATACGTAATGTCCCTGCAATTTAATAGAAATATATTGATTATTTTAAATCCTCATCATAGTAATTTGAAATAGATAATTTTAATCCGAAAATTCAAATTCAATAATAATAATAATAATTCCAAAATTACTTTTTTATTTTACGAACAGGAAAAATTGAAAAATAAACTTTATAAATGCAATGGAGAACACGTTATTTTCCAGATTTTTATATGTGTCATAATAAATTTTTAATAGTTTAAAATAAAATTGTAGACACCACACATTTTTATTTCATGACGGAACTAGGCAAACCTATTATTTGAGAGCTATTATTTAGCAAAACAAGGTTTAAGCAAAGCTATTATTTAAGAGTCAGATGCAGTTACCAATATTAAACTTCTCTTTATAGAGCGGTTGTAATAATTTCTATCAAAAGGTTATTGCTGGTATAGGCGCTATTCTAGTTAGGTATTAGAAATTCACTCTAATAACACAGTAGATAATTTTACGCATGCGCGATGGGTGGGTATATTTATAATTAATAATCAACCAGAAAGAATAAATAATCCAGCCTGCGAACAAAACTGTTCACGAATTATTTCTTTTAAAATTATTTTTTTCCAAAAAAATAGAAAAAAATGTTATACTGTTTGTGCATTAGAATCGCAAATTTTCTATGATGACAGATCTTTATGTGACCCGAAAAAATTATTCTTAGCATTATTATTCTTAGATTCATTTTTATTAGTGTTAAGTGGATCAATAATTATATCATTATTTTCATAAATGTATGTACAATTAATTATTATAAATTGCATATTAACGTATTCAGTATTTTTATAGAAAGGTTTTAATTCTAACCTCTCTGCATGTATTCAAAACATATCAGCAAATTTAAACTTTTTTTTTTTACATACAAAAGCTAAATGTTATAGTTTAAATTCGTATGGTTTCCCTTCTTTTTGATATTAACAAGTCAGAAAATTACAGGAACAAATTAATTTCTATAAAATGCATTTTCTTCGTATGTTTTCTAAATATATCAGCAATATCCTTAAACTATTTTTTCGTCCAAAAAGGAAATGTAACAGTTTAAAATTGTATATTTGCACTTCTTGATATTAACAAGTCAAAAAATTGTAGGTACAAATTAATTTCTATAAAATATATTTTCTTCGCATGTTATCGAAACATATCAGCAATATCTTAAAATATTTTTTGATCCTAAAAGAAATATAATGTTTAGTACTGCATGTTTGCTTTTATTTTTGTTCTACAAATCAAAAAAATATATATCCCTAAACTATTTTTTCATCCAAAAAGGAAATGTAATGTTTAAAATTGTATGCCTTTCTTTCGTTTCTACAGTTTAAAAAAATTATAGGTTCAAGTTAATTTCTATAAAATGCATTTTCTTCGCATTTTCTTGAAATATATCTGCAATATCCTTAAAAAAAATTCCATGCAAAAAGAAAAAAAAAGAAGGAAAGAGAAGGAAATGTGATGGTTTAAAATTGTATGTTGTCTCTTTTTTACAAATCAGAAAATTACTGATACGAAGTTATTTCTATAAAATTTTCAAAACATATGAAATAAAAAAGTATTTATTAATAACAAAAAAATGTAATTCATAAAAAAACATTCCCCCTTCCTTTTTTTTTTTTTTTTATGAATTCAAAAAAAAAAAAAAGAAAAATCGTTCCCATCGTTCTATTATTTACCTCAAACATCCGATAAGAAAACTAAAGTCAAAACTTACACATGTTAGGGCCAGTTCGCTCCAACCAGAAGGCATGGTCTCCGATGCGTGACGTCACACCTAGCCCGGGGCAGTTGCATTCAAATAACCCATAGCACTTCTTTACGCCTTCTTTTCTTCTTTTTAAACAAAGAAGCGTGCGTCGACCCTTCAATTCCCTTTTTGAATAACTCGATCCGTTTTTCTCTCTTCGCTTAAAAGACTGGTTCCGCTCTTTGTGTACAAAAGAAAACTACATCCGAGCACCAATTTACATTTACCCAGCTCGCCTTCATGACCATCGTCTGGATGTTTTCAAAAAACAAGCTGAGTAGTTCTTCAAAGTGAAAGCAAGTTCTCTTTCTGATATCAGTTTTGATGTGAGATCTTTATACTTTCTCTCTCTCTTTTTACCTTAGATAATAGGTATTTGTCCTTATATATCTATTAGCCTGTGGTTTCTATTTTTCTTACTTGTTTCTGGAAAGATTCTTAAAGTTAAGAATTTGTACCATTTTTTTCCCCTTCAAAAATATTTTTCCAGAACAAATCTCCACTTTTCTTTCATCTTTAGTTCGAAGTAAATTCGTTTCACATAAATATTTTTTTTTCAAATTTTTTTACTTAGACTGGTTTCTTCCTTTTATGAGAAGAGTTAGTCATCACAATTAATTTTCTATCTTCAGCATCTATTGATTTTCCGAAATAACAAACTACTTGGATTTTTTAGTCTGACACCAATTTTCTAAGTACCTATCATAATATATTTCGCTTTAGCGTACTAACTGTTTCTTTATAAATCAAATAAATATTTTATATTTTCATGTCCAGAAGTCCATCAACAACCAAATTTGATTCAAAATAATCAAAATCACAGTTAAAATAGGATATCTGTTTCAGTAATATCCATTCTTTAAATACCGTTTATAAAGAATTTGTCAACTCGGATGTTTTAATTCCTCTCATGAACAATTAATTAAACTTTTTAATAATGTAAATATAATTTTCAAAAGCATATATTTATACTTTTCTTTTTCCTTTTCAATAAACTGTCTAATTTTTTGATGTATGTTCACCTTTACTATACTTAATGGTCCAGTGTAGCTTTATCGCATCAAGATCAGAAATTCACTTTGATAATCTGGCAAAGTGAAAGTAATACCTACTCATTTCTTTTAGATATATTTTCTGAGTTCGAAGACTACGTTATCTCCTAAGTTTTTACCTTATCGATAACAAAAGACAAATCGTATCTTGCCATGAATGCTTACTGCTTTAAATAGTTTGAGCAAGTACAAATCGTGACAGATAAAGCAGGTATAAAAAGAAAGTAAACTGTACACAAGTGTTGTCATGGAAGAAAACGTCCAGTTTTATCAGTCTAGACAGGTGGAAGAGAAGAGATAGTGAATCAGAGTATCGAAATTCAACCTGCACCACTTACTCTGATTAAATCGACACACTGAAGGTTAAGGCGCTTTCTAACTCTAGGATACTGTTTCAGAAAGAAGCATAAAGTAGAGGAAGAATAGCGACAAAGAAAGTTTAATGCAATTACTAGAGATTACTACCGAACCAAACAGAAAGCTAAACCTTCTATCACGTTACAAGAAGCCATCGATCATTTGTTCAACTTCAGTTATTAAATAAACTACATGAAGTTGCGGAACTTGATTTGTAGGACAACTCATAACTTAATTTTTATAAAAATAGAAGTTAAGACTAAATTAAAATCAGTACTGTAATGATACTAATTTCTCTAGCTGAATTTATTAAAATTCGTTAGAGAAAATTTTTTATCTTTTTTTCCCACATAAAAAAAATCACTCCATTTTCTTCCTGCTAGATATAAACAGTGGGATAAATCGAAAAGCAGATTTTGATCACAGATAAGAAATATATTAAAACTGTTGCGCAAAAAGAAATAGCTGTTTAAAATTAAATTATCGAGGAAAATGAATAAACCAGTTTGATCAAAATATTCAATGTATGATGAAATAAGCAAAAAGAAACAATACAAAAGAAAGTGTTCCCGGAAAAGTACGAAACGATCTTAAGAAACGCAAAACATAAAAAGAAGTCGAATATTGCGCAGAATCAGGTAATCTTCTGAGTTGAGCAGCTATTTATATCTTTAAAAACAATGAATAATTTTCCTTGTGACTAAAAAAGTTGAAAACAAATGGTTTAAGTAAAGAAAAAAATTTAATGTTTACATGAAAACCTTAGTATTCAATTCGCCTGATTTTTTAAAAATACTTTTGAAAACAAAATAAAATTATGTATTTAAGAATGAATATATAATACAATTTTTACAAATAATCAATAATGTCAAGGAAAAAAAAAACCTAAGACAAAAATATTAAAAACCTAATGACTTCAAGAAACATTATGTTTACAACAGCTGTTGCTCTTACGGTATAGAAGATATAATAACGAAGAAAAAGGTAAACTAAATATACAAATGACAACAATCGATTACTCTGGGTTTTTGATAAACAATTAGTAACGTTAAAAGAATAAATTGTTCACAACAATGACTCTGTTTATGAAAAAAAATTAAAGATAAATAAAAACTATATTTAAAACCTATGATATAACTAAAGAAGTTATAATACAAAAAATCCTTTAAAAAAATAAGACAAAAATCTTATTTATTTCAACGAGTTTTTTGAATTTTAGCACGCTTATTATTCAAGGCTATGTTTAAGCATGAGTCACCTTTTTAATCGACAGCTGTCAAAAGGACTAGACATCAGAAAAGAAGAAATTTGAGAGATCAGTTAAGAGAAGCAAAAAGGTAAATCCCGTTTTACCCACGTTTTGTGTCCGCCTTACAGGAAGTGGTGGCAGAGCAAAATAGAGGACAGGAGGCTCTGAAAGAGGTTTCTTTGAGAGGCCAGACAGTTCGGGGCTTCGACTAACGCCCGAAGGTGTGAGGAAGGCCATTTGACCTTATAAGTCGACTTTTTTGGGCCGCTTTTGAAAAACGCGGGGGCGCTTTGATCTGTGCCATCTGCGGTCGAAAAATATCAAGGTTAGTTTTGTCGAAAAACTCTCATATAACCGGATTTCAATTTATAAAATAAACAGGTGGCACCTATATAAAATCTGTTTATTGCTATCATTAAGAATTAAGAATGGTTTAATATTATTACTAAGAATGGTTTATTAATAATAGGTGAATGACTTTGGAAATTTATGAAATAATTAATTGGGGAATTTGAACAGGAGTTATTGAATTTTTGTTAAAAAAAACATTGTGGGACTGTGAAATTAAATTCAAATCCACTTAAATTATATAATTTCAGATTCGATTTATAAATAAATAAAAATTAATGCCGGCAAATAATATGACCGGAATGTCAGAAAAAAAATATTATTTTGAACAAAAGACTTTACCTATTTGTATATTTTTGAAGAAAACAAGAAAAAAATTTTAAATTTAATTCAAGATAAGAATTTATAAAATAAATAAAAAACTAAGAAATAGACAGAATTATTCAAAATGTTTAGGTAGCAGAATCATTAAGAAGAATCTTAGCTTTAAAAATATTATGAAAGCCAGAAAACTATTTAAAATAACAAAGTATTAAAAGAAAAGTAAAAATTCGCGAAAATAAAGGGTTTTTCAATGAAAAAATAATCAAAATTTTAAATATATATCATTTAAAGTATTATACTAAAATGGGAATTGAATAATTCCTCATGATTTCCTAAACGCAATTATATGCAGTTTTAATTAATTTGAACAAAAACATTTTTTGACATGAAAGCAACTAACTATAAGAACACAACAATTGTTAGTTAATCCTGATTCCAAATATATAATCCTGAGCTAACTCCAACATATTTTTTTCTTTAGTAATCCCTAATATCATTACTACGTCCGCCAATTGCCTAATATCTAACTATGCAATATCCACAAAATCAGTTGAAAACTGCAAAATTCCGTTGATCACTCATTCTACATTCAACCAAGAGGAATTTGTATCTTTCTTCTTTTCGCCAAAACACACATGCACCACTTTTACTTAAATAACTTGGTCATTCAACTACAATCACGAGAGGCTGTAACATAACACCCGCACCATCACAACACTAAAGCACATGTCGGTGGCACTGTTCTTTTTGACAGAAGATCCGACAGCCCATGCGGCGGTCACTTATCGAAGACTTCTTCCATCAATTTTTTTGGCGCACGTTCTTGACACACATCTGTCGCTAAATAGAAAGCATTTTCAGACGGCAGATGGTAGACGGCGGAATGCAAATCCTCCAAGAAAACTAACTCCTCAGAGAGAACAAGCCGGCTATACACCTGAGGAAGTCACGTGGGGGCAGTGAATCCTTCTGTTTTGGCACACGATACCTATTACCGGAGTTGCGAGCGTTCCGCACCGACCGTACGTAAAAGACAGGGTTGCCGGAATCGAGAGAGAGAATCGTCGCCAAATCACCCAATAGTTCCTTTTTTCGAATGAGATGGGTGAAATAAAATGATTTTATTTTTATTTTTTAACCTTAAAGGATTTCTTTCACATCAGCAGAAATAAAAAGATTTGAAACGCAAATTTTAAATAAGGCAAAAAGTTGTTCTGAATATTTTTTTTTTAATTTTAAATAAATAAACCATTTTTTTTAAAAACATGCCAAAAAAAGATAGAATATCCATTGAAAAAAAATATCTTATTAAATATAGTAACTTCCCTGCTGCAATATTAGCAAAAACGAAAAAATGAAAAAAATAATAAAAATATGTAATAAATATTACGTAACTTTAATTGGGTGTTTTCTTTAAGCAGACATAAATATTAATCGTTGTATAAATACTATTAATGAAATAACTAATTAAATGTATTAAGAATTTTATTTAGAATGTCTATTCGAAGAATGGTGAGCTTATGACATTCAAGCTAGAAACACAGAAAAATCATCTCGCACCTTTAAAAATATTTTGCAGATAATTTAAGAAGGAAAAAACAAATTGTATGAATAAAAAATTTTTATTCATACAAATAAAATTATACTACAATTTATATTAATTTAAATAATTTAGAAAAATTAACAATTTTTATTACCTTATTCATTAAAATGATTAAACCTGAGAATTGAATTTAATTTTTCTAACGCATTTTAAAAGTCAGAAGCTGAAACAAAACAGGATAGGTGAAAAAATAAATAAATAAAACATTTATATATTTTTTTAATTTTTAAATATGAAAAAGCTATGCATTTTTAATACTTATCATTTTTATTAAAAAAAATGTCTAAAATATTTTGATCGCGTAATCATTAGTGTTCACCACTAACATACTACAGAAATATGTACATTATAATAAACAGTGTATTACAATAAACGACTTATGAAATGAGAGGTGCAATCTAAATAAATGATTAATAAATTATTCGTGCGTTTAATTTAACATCATTAATTTTTGTTAAATTATCTGAGCATAAACGGAAAGACGCACAGATTAATCATTAAAAAAATCAATTTCGATTAATGAAAAATAGGGTGGCCTGGAAACAACTCTGATGAACTTAGTAAAACATTTATTTTATCCAGTGTAAAGATTTTTGCATTAAAAAAACTGTATTTTTAAAAATTATATAAAGACACGTAATGTAAGAAACATTTTATCTCTATTATATTACTGTAGAATTATACAGGTCAAGAAAACTCTATTAAAATACCGCACGATCACTTTTAAATAAATATTGTTTATTTAAAAGTGATTATACAGTATATTACTAGAGTTTTAAATAAATAATTATTTAAAATATTTAGTTAAATAAACCATGTTTTTGTTTCTTACCTTCATTTCTTCCCCTAAATTGTGATGTTTAAACATTGATACGGTATCAATATGCGAAATTTCAATACATTGCACAGAAACTGTAGAAGATATAAAAAAAGTAAGCAAATCACCTACCTGTATAATGACAAAACAAATTTTTAAAAACAATAAAAATGACGTTAGAGGCATTTAAGCAGCATGACTTTTAGAATATGAA
Source organism: Argiope trifasciata (assembly GCA_026543055.1). Taxonomy (NCBI): domain Eukaryota; kingdom Metazoa; phylum Arthropoda; class Arachnida; order Araneae; family Araneidae; genus Argiope; species Argiope trifasciata. The sequence goes on along the minus strand of JAPMOQ010047401.1, from coordinate 3,518 downwards.
CAAAAATATAGTGCTGATTTTGACACTATTTTTTAAAAAAATTATATTTGTGGGACGAGAGGAAAAAAACTCTTATATTGAGATTTGAGCTTTTCTGCTCTAATTCCAAAGAAAATAATAAATATGAAAAAAATAGTTAGAAAAGAGCATTATTTCGAAACAATGTTTAATCAGCTCTAATATTCTATGCACGCTGTGATAACCTTCAAAACTAATATTTTATGCACGTTGTGATAACCTAGATCGTATTCCTCAAAAATAGAATATAGTAATGAATTATCCAAAAGTAGGTATGATAGCAATATGCTTATAACGAATCAGTCATCGAAATAGTTCAAACATTAACCTTAAGACGCCAAATATTCGTTATATCGAGACGATAGATTAAGAAAATAACTTTTTTTTTACCTTCTGCTTCATCCCTATGTTTCTCTTCTATTGATATTTCATAGCTAAAAATTAAGAAAGCTTTTTATGACACTTCTAAAAATTGAGAAAAGTTCATCAAGATCAAGGTTCCAAGTGCAAAAGACTCATTCTAATCAATACTACAAGTCCTTCAAACCAAGTAAAATACAAACCAAAACTTTACATCAAAAGAAAACAGCTGCTGCTGCAACGTCGTATCAATCAGCAGGTGGAAATCATGCTTTGTTCTTTCTTTTATGTATTCACGGAGTTAAACATTTCTGTGCCGATTTATTACCTAAATCAAACAGACCTTGCCTGCATTTCTTTTGCAGTCTAGAGTTTACCCAGGCTCCATTGACATCATTCGTTCAAGACAACAAACACGGTTTTCCACTCCCTTCCTGAGTCATCAGTATTTACAATGGGTCATCTCGCGAAAGACATGTCTGCATTATAACCAGTTCCTTTTGCATGCTCAATAAAACATCATTTTAATACTTCCTATCCCAAAACAAAAGGTTAAAAAAAATATATAGAAATTCTGCGTGGGCTTTGAAAAGTGGTTTAAAAATCGATCCACTTTTTTTCTTCGCTGCCCGAGTTTCCAATCATTTGAAAAAAATTAAGCAAATAAATAAATAAATAAAAATCAACTGCAATAAAGAAACACAGCAAAATTTATAAAATATGGAACACGCGTTATTCTATTCGTTATTTTGAGTCGGTCAATGCAGTGATCCTCAGTCTGCAGGGTGATATTTTGTGCCAACACACACACACACACATATATAATGATATTTTTTTAAATCTAAGTTAAATCTTAGTTAATTTCTAATTTAAATTTAAATTTCTGCCATTACTTTATTCTAAATGTCCTCTTATTCCTTGATACAATTCCACTTTTTATTTAAGTACTTTTACATGCGCTCTATAATTGCTATTTTAAACATTTTCTCAAGCCCGAAGTGAAAGGATAAAAATCCTTCATTCTTACCACATTCTCTGAAAGATAACTAAATTTCTCTTTCCTAAGGCTGCAAGTGTCAAAGAAATCCCTATTAAAACCTCATAATAAATCACTTAAAGGAAAAATATGCATCTTTGGCACTTGTATTGCGATATAAATTGAACGTCAGTTTAATCATAGCTTTTTATACATAAAATGCCTCCCGTTGTGAAATAAACAGAAATTTAAAATTTTCAACTTATATCTATCTATCTATATATGTGTGTGTGTGTGCGTGCGTGCGTGCGTGCGCGCGCGCGCGTGTGTGTGTGTGTGTGTGTGTGTGTGTGTGTGTGTGTGTGTGTGTG
>JAPMOQ010047399.1:177669-196098 GCA_026543055.1 Argiope trifasciata | reverse complement strand
AGATGATTAAACATTTCTACTCGTAGAGAGATGATTAAACATTTCTATTCGTAGAGAGATGATTAAACATTTCTACTCGTAGAGATGATTAAACATTTCTACTCGTAGAGAAATAATTAGATTTAACATTTCTACTCGTAGAGAAATAATTAGATTTAACATTTCTACTCGTAGAGCCATAATTAGATTAAACCTTTTTACTGGTAGAGCCATAATTAGATTAAACCTTTTTACTGGTAGAGCCATAATTAGATTAAACATTTTTACTGGTAGAGCCATAATTAGATTAAACATTTTTACTGGTAGAGCCATAATTAGATTAAACATTTTTACTGGTAGAGCCATAATTAGATTAAACCTTTTTACTTGTAGAGCCATAATTAGATAAAACCTTTTTACTGGTAGAGCCATAATTAGATTAAACATTTTTACTGTTAGAGCGATAATTAGATTAAACATTTTTATTCGTAGAGCGATAATTAGATTTAACATTTCTATTCTTAGATACATAATTAGATTTACGTATCTACGAATAGAAATGTTAAATCTAATTATGTATCTACAAATAGAAATGTTAAATCTAATTATCTCTTAACGAGTAGAAATGTTAATTAGATTAAGCATTTCTACACTTAGAGAATATCTTGTCAGGCAGATGTGAGTCATAGGCAATTCACGCAATGATTCACATTGGGATAAAACAGATTCAAATTAAACGTAAATGTGTTGTACACGTATCAAATTCTACGATTATTAGTATTTCTACTGTCACCATCTTTTTGTGTAGCAGAGAAGAGAATGTCTTATCAGACAGATGTGAATCACAGGCGATTCACGTGAAGAAGTACTCGCATCGGGATAAGAGATTTAAATTAAACATGTGTTCTACTCGTATCAAATTATACGATGAATTAAAATTTCTACTGTCTTTTGTCTAGTAGATAAGAGAATGTCTAATTAGACAGAAGTGAATCACGGGTGATACACGCGATGATTCACATTGGGATAAAACTGATCGAAATTAAACGTAAATGTGTTCTACTGGTATCAAATTCCCCGATGATCACCACCTTTTTGTGTAGTAGGTATGAGAATGTCTTATTAGACAGATTTACATTGGGATAAACATATTTTATACGATGTACAGATTTATAATATTTCTTTAAATATCAAATACGTTTACTTAAATCATGACTGAAAACGTGGTATCTGTAATCACGCATACTAAAATCTGTTACATTTCTATGTAAAGAATACTTTCTAAGAATTATGCACAAAGGTACGAAATATAATAGTTATTATATTTCGGCTTATATATATATTCGGTTATTATATTTTAGGCTTAGCGGGTGAAAATGTTCCTGCCGTGCACTTGCTATTGCGTGTATCTGTTTCGAAGGAATTCAAACTAATTAACAACACAGCTCCTTCTTGCATGGACAGAAAATTGCTTGCATACCAAAGATGGTTGTTTTGAACAAGATGGTAATATGGTAAAATGGTATCATGCCCCCCAGAAAATAATCCATGGCTGAAAAATATTTCAACCTATATCAGACACTGGCTTCATCGTTCGCAATCGATGGAATCGAATTCACTGTTCACGATCGATTGAATTGAATTCATCGTTCGCGATCAATGGAATCGAATTCACTGTTCGCAATCGAAGGAATTGAATTCACTGTTCGCAATCGATGGAATTGAATTCACTGTTCACAATTGATGGAATTGAATTCACTGTTCGCAATTGATGGAATTGAATTCACTGTTCACGATCGATGGAATTGAATTCACTGTTCACGATCGATGGAATTGAAGTATGAAAGTTATGAAGAAATACACTCCACCATCTCAGTCCACAAATCCTTCAGAATTTTATTGAGAAACATAAAAAAGACCCTCTTGAAATCTTACTTCAGCAGTATACTCAAGCACAATAAGTGAAATCTCAACCTGAAATAGCCAATAAATGCATTCCGCATTTCAAGTAACTCAGTCCGCAAAAGAAATTTCACTCGAAATGGAACAGCAAATATCACCAATTCCACTAGGTCAAATATCAGAAAGGGGAAAAAAAAATTCATGAATATAAGTCAGCCATATTGCACCGACCTCTTCAAAAGAAGATTTAAGATGAAAACAAAAACATAAGACTGTGTAAGAACGGGCAAAAAGGGAAAATAAAGAAAAAGAACATTAAAAATTTATGGAATCCTTTCACTAGAAATTCCAGATATGTATTCCTGGAGTTCGAAAAACAGTCAGTACATATGGTATGGGAAAATATAGGTCATATTCGATATCATAAAAATTCTTTTTTTTTTTTTTTTTTAAAAAAAAAATCGAATTTTTTTCTTCCAATTTATAAAAAAGAAAGAATGTATAAATAAATAAATATAATACCATACTCATATGAAAAAGCAGTTCCTCCTTTCTTATTTTTTGTAAAATAACGCAGGTTTGACAAGGAAAATCGAATTTTATATGTCCCGCAAATATATACAGAAAGATACATTTTTCTCTATCCATCTAGGCCTTTGAAAACTTCCCGACTTTCTCTGAGAAACGAAGTTAGGAGTCAGATATTCCAAATGCCTTTTTCTTTCTTTTATACATTACTAGCCGCCTTTGGAGACCAGCTGGTTCGCCATGAGTAATGCGTTCTAAAATTTTCAATTAAATCGCATATTCATTAGCTTTGAAGTCATTTCGGGCATTGATTGGCCTGAAATGAATATTTTCTTTAAAATGATGGACGGAAAGTTCTAAAACAACACGTTTTCCTAATAATATTCTTTCATTTTATAAATCAGCGAGTTCTAATGATTGATTTAGAAGACTGATCGATGTAGCAACTTTTATTTAAAATATTAATAAATATATTTTGTAAAATATGGTTCACAGAACAAAGTATGAAGAAATCTAAAACTCATTATTCGTAAATGAATCAAGCTACATAAAATGTAATTATTTACTTCATTTAGATCAAATTAATAGTATTAAACAATATATATGCCTATTAATAATATTTTAGAAATTGGCCATTGGACCGGAATTCGAATGCATATCCTGTGTAAATATAATTTATTGAATTAATGATTTAAACATTGCAAACGATCATAGAATCCTTTGCCTTGCGTTTTTTAAAGAAAATATCAAATTTTTATTTCTTTTATTTTATCCAGTCACGTGCTAAAAAAACATGGTTAAAATATTTCTTTAAAAATTTGTTAAAAATAGACGCTCAAGTTATACATTAAAACACTGATACCATTAGAAGGCTAATTTTTTAATCTTTAAATGGATATAAAAATCCTGATTGTGCGATCCTATTTTCGTAAGTTATAGCGGAAATCGTCGAAATTTCGCTTACATTTTAATGAATTCAAATTCTAACTAAAAACTGGAAAAAAGGGCTCCGCGGTGCACATTCCCGACCTCCACGGTATGCATGTATCAAATGTGGTAGCTGTAGGCCCAACGGTTTGACCTGTAGAGTGCCAACACACACACATTGAGCTTTTTTATACGTATAGATTCTCTTCTTTTCTAGGTTGAGTTTTTTTCGGTGAAGCAGCATTCCTTTGGAACCCTCAAAGCTGTCAATCACCAAAGTTTTCTGTTGTCCGAGAAAGAACAAACCCAAGAGATAAAAAGATAAGAACAAAAATTCCTTTTTTGCATCTGGGGACCGAAGGTTTTACCACTCCGAGAAAAGTAAGCCAGATTTATTCAAAAAAATATACAGACTGCAGTTGCGGAGACTTTAGAATCGTAATTTAAATACATTAAATGGTCCTTTCATGCCAGTAGCTGTCTCCCAGTTCAATTCCCAAACACTCTCTTCTTTTGCATTCATTGGCCAGACTTCAGTATAACAGAAAATTAAGATCCTGCGTGCAAAAAAGTAAGACTATTCAAAAAAATATACGACTCCATTTGCCAAGATCTCACGTCTCGTAATTTAAATACATCAAATAGTCCATATATTGTCACTTTTCATGCCAGTAGCTGTCTTCTAGCTCAATTCCAAACAAAAGTTTTCGTTTGCATTCGTTGGCCAGACTGCCGAAAGTTAAAATCCTGCGTTTAAGGATCATTTAAATACATTAAATGATTCTTTACTGGCTCCTTTCATGCCTGTAACTGCCTTCCAGTTCGATTCCTAAACAATGTCTTCTTTCGCATTCATTGGCCAGACTGCCGAAAGTTAAAATCCTGCATGCAAAAAGAAACACTATTCAAAAAATTACACGCCTGCAGTTGCGGAGACTTTGGAATCGTAACTTAAATAAATCAAATTATCCTTTTACTGGCTCCTTTCATGCCAGTAGCTGTCTTCTAGTCGATTCCCAACTAATGTCTTCTTTCGCATTCATTGGTCAGTGATTTAATCAGTGAAACACATGATACCAATGATGATACCTTCAACTAATGACGAAGTATCCTAAAATTAATTTTACACTCTTTCAGATAATATACTTCACAACTTTCCAGGCCCCAGAATGCATTTCGAAAGGCAGCTCTTGCACTTGAGTAAGTCACTTCATTTCACCACTTTTAATCCAACCCTGAAATCTCTCCTGTCAGCTACGGTAGGTTCGTGGTAAATATACCTCATTTGTCTAAAGATACTCATGCCAAAGCAGCTTAAGATATATCATATCCATAACATATATATATAATGTAGACAGATGGATGGCATATATGTATTATAAAATAGCCGCCTTTGGCAACCAGCTGGTTCGCCATCAGTAATGCGCTCTAAAATTTTCAATTAAATCACATATTCATTAGCCTTAAAGACATTCCGGGCATTGATAGGCCTGAAATTAAAAATGCTTTTTTCCGTGATGCTGCCATGTTTTTTTAAAGAAAGCGAAAAAGGAAAAAAAAAAAAAAAAATCGAATAAATGATTTAGATGTTGCAAACGATTATAGAAACCTAGGCTTTGCATTTATTTCTTTAGAAACTATCACATTTTATAATGGAAAAAAAATATTGAATTAATGATACAGATACTGCAAACGATTATAGAAATATGACATTAAGTCGGGATTTCAATGCATATCCTGTCTAAATCCAATCATGTTTACCGTAAATAAAGAAGATTTGTTGAATTATTTATTTAGATATTGCAAACGATTATAGAAACCTTTGCTTTACATTTATTTTTTAGAAAATATCACATTTTATATTTCTTTTATTTTATACAGCCCCATGCTAAAAGTTACATTTCTTTAGATTTTATTTGCGATGATAGTTTTTTTTATTATTATTTGAACTTCCGTCATTGTTTTCTTTTATTTTATCCAGTCAGTAACTAAAAACATGGTTAAAATATTCCTTTAAAAATAGAAGCTTAAGTTTTACATTAAAACACTGCTGTCATTAGAAAGCTAATTTTTTAAATCCTTAAATTGATGTAAAAATCCTTTTTGTGCGATTCTACTTTCGGAAATTATAGCGCAAAAACGTCGAAATTTCGCTTACATTTTAATGAATTCAAATTCCAATTACAAATTCGAAAAAAGGGCTCCGAGGTGCCCATCCCCGACCTCCAAATTTGGTAGCTGTAGGTCCAACGGTCTGGCCTGTAGAGCGCCAACACACACACACACACACACACACACACATTGAGCTTCATTATAAGTATAGATATAGAAGTAGCAGTTAAAGCCAATAAATTAATCAACATGTATATATACAGCAGAAGAGGGATAATAACCTTTTTTGGGAAAAAGTGAAATTGATGGTGGCTTTGATATTTCTTGCTCAAAGGCAACCACCCCGCCACCACTGAAAGCAGCAGTACCGACAGGATTTGTGGTGGCTTTGATATTGATAGATAAATGCGACCTTTCTGCATGACTAGTCTTGATGCTTTTATTTGTTTTTGGAGAGGAGGGTTAAGAATTATTTAATAACAGATTCGTCTTTGCAGTAGAGATGAAAAAAGAAATGAAATATTCAAGTGGCGAAAAGACTTATACGGGGTGCGACAGAGAAACTTACTTACTTGAAAGGTCAATAAAAACCAAAGTACTTCAGTTATTGTTTTAATTCTTTTTTTATTTGAGAATACAATATCCCAATTTTTTTCATGCATTTTTAAATAGGAGATCGGTTAAATGACGACCCTCATTGCGCATACACTGATTAAGTCGATTTTGGAAGTTGGTGTCCACTCTTGGCAGCATATCAATCGGTATGTTGGCAAGGGTGTCGCGAATGTTGTTGTTGAAGTAAACTATGGTCCGTGGTCATAAACCAGGGTTTCAAAGTGAGCCTCGTCACTGAAAATAAAAGACCGCGTCTTCGGGCAGGTTGTCAAGCAGCATTTCACATGCATATATTGATGGACAAAAAATTATATTCAGTTAACTCTTGCACAGCAGCCAATTAATAGGGATGAAATGGAAGTACTTGGAGGAGAATTCCTTAAAGAATGGTGTCAGAAATTCCCAGAGCAGCTACGTGTTTGCGAGCCGAACGCAGAACTGACTGCCTCACATTTTCCGGAGTTCTGGTGGTCGGTTGATGTCCATTTCTGGGTTTAGAGACACTCTCGAAATGAGTTAACTCACGACAGAATCAAATTACGGCCAGGAACCGATCTGTGAGGAGAAATGTCAAAGCGAACGTGGAAGGCACGTTGCGTAGCAACAAGTGAGCGACAGTTAGAAAAGGAACTCTTGACGTCGAACCCAACACAGTTTAACACCCATGTTGTGTCTTTACGCTGATGATACCGCAATTCTAGCCAAAAATCACAATGCAAATTACGTCACAATAGCCCTGAATAGGCACTTAAGCGAAATACTTAATTGGATGGGAAAATGGAAAATAGAGATTAACGCCGACAAGACAGTAGCTGTCCTCTTTCATAAATCTCCCAGGCAGGAAAACTATCGAAATATTAAAATTAAAGGCAAAACCATCACATGGTCTCAGGAGGCAAAATATCTAGGGGTTATTATGGATCGAAAATGAAATTGGAGGGTTCACATTCAATATACCAAGAGTAATTTCCGAGCACAATCGCGAAAATTTCCCCCTCTAATTGCTCGGAGTTCAAAAATGCAAAGGGACTCAAAAATGCTTATTTACACAGCCTACTTGCGTCCAATATTGACTTACGCATGCCAAGTGTGGGGACATACTCTAATTTAAATATACTTAATACTCAACAAAACATAATTATAAAACAAATTTGCAGAGCCCGCAGAATCATGCCCAGCGCTGAAATCTATAAAGCTCTTCAATACCCAAAGCTTAAACAAACTATTAAGAAAATTGCAACCAACTTCTTTATTAATCTGGATAATCATAGTAACCCAACCCTGAAAGATATATCTAATTACACCTCTGATCCTAAAACCAATAGACCACGTAATGTTCTACTCATTTAATCTTTTTCTCTCTCATGTACCTCACACCGCTTTAAGATCATTTAACGGCATGCTGATTGGCTCTGAACGTACAATAGAAACCCCACTTAGAACTGACTACTCTTGAGCTGGCTACTCTCCCCTCCCACCGCAGCGAACACCCTCACCTTCCCCGACGATGCCGGCTGCTGATTGGCCCTCACAACTCCACCACCCACCTCCCCCTTGGGAGACCATGCTCTGCTCCGCAAAGCGTCTCAGTTTAGATGAGACCACTAGCAAAGAAAGTCCATGCCAGCCACTTGAAGCAAGGTCCAAATTTTATCATCTGCCGCTGATGACACGGGCTCTCCTTCAACTGTCACTCTTCGAAGGTCCTCTGTTCTCTAGACAAAAGCATGATGGCAACTGACTAGAGGGGGAAACAACCTTGGGGGCTTTCCCCTCCAGTCGCACTATCTATCACCCCACTACTCACCCAACAGACCGCTTGGGAGTGGCAAAAGTCTTATACAGACTATTCTTAAATAACATAAAGATGTGTAAGGGAAAAGAATAATTGCAGTCTGTATGATACAAGAAAGCTTAGCCATCAAGACTAAATATTGGGTTGGGATATAAGTTGGTTGCGTTTTTATCAAAGACTTTTTTTTTAAAAATCATTAATAATAATAATCGATGAATCGATTATGTATTCTCCGCTGTTGTTTACGACCTCCTCCCACCACGTGGGGCCGCGGTGGCCTGGTGGTAATGTCTCGGCTTCGAAACCGGAGGGTTTCAGTTTCGGGACTCGATTCCACCGAAGAAGTGTGAGGGTGTCTCTTGCACGTTCAATCTGTCAGGCCAAACGTCCTCCCGCTGGTGCGTAGAGGGGGTGCCAGCTCAGGTGTCATCCTCGTCATCTGATCTTGGTTCAAAATGATGAAGTCCGTCCCAAAATAGCCCACGCGTTCCTTTAAACGGGACGTTAATATCACTAAAACTAAAAAAAAAGACCTCGTGACCGATTTGTTGATGCCGTTCCGCCAAAAATCGCCCGGTCTGATTTCTAAGGCTCTCTTTTTTGCCTCGACAGGGAGCGAAAAAGATGGTAATCCGATGGCGCAAGATTCGAAGAATACGAGATGCTGAAAGAGCTCCATTCAAGCTCTTGGCGTGCAGCTTTGACGACTTGTGCAACATAGGGCCTGGCGTTGTCGTGAAGGTGCATGGTTTGGTTTTGTCGATGTGGTCTTATCAGTGCTGGGCTATGTAGAGCCCCTTGGTGACCGTGACATTCCTTTCCAGCATTTCCCAGTCCCTCCCTCCCCAAAGGCAGATCATGGTCTTCTTTGGATGGAGGCCAGGCCTGACTATTTCCGTGCTTATGACACCTTCTCCGTATTCGTTGCAAATGCCCCGTGCTGCTTCAACAGCTTTATGGCCTGGATGAAAAGCGGAGAAGAGCAGAAAGATGTCGATTTTTACCTCCTGAATATTCCATTTCTAAGCCTTAAAAGTAATTTTTGTAGAGCTCTGTCGAATGAATACCTTACACTTTGTCAAACAGCAAAAAAACAACGTAAATATGAAAACGCTACGAACTTATTCCCCAACTCAATAACTAACTGCTCAAGATAAGAATTCTCGCATTTATTTTTCTAAATAAATTAAAATAATTTAAAATAACTCTAAATAATTTAATCTAATAAGCTGCATCTGGAAGTAGAATCCGTTTTGCAGCTGAAATCAAAAATTATTAATTTATTTAAATCCCACTCCCCTCTTTCTGCTAGACAATTTTTAAAACAAACATTAATAAAGCAATGCATAAACGTATGAGACGTTGAAAAAACGATTTGGTTAGTTAAAAGTGAACTGTGAAAAAGGTATGGAAACTATTATCACGGAAATCAAAGTGTAATATGTGAAAGTCGAGTAACAGTACAGAGTGAAAATATATGTAATGTTTTTAATACTATCATTTATGAATAAATAATCTCACAGGAATTGATTTTTCACTAAAATTAATAATTTCATTCAAGGATTTTTAAATTCATTTCTCCCTGAAATTGACTTACAATTTTTTTAATGCTCATTCTCTTTATTCAAAAATTCTGAATTATCCCAAATTCTGGTAAAAATATGCGTATATATGCATTTTTTCCATACATTCGCCACATTTTTCTAAAAACACCTATAAAACCACCTCAAAAGTATTTCATCAACAATCACACTTTTGGCTCATTTCATTGCCTATATCATTTAAAACATACTCTGAAATTTTTATGTAAGCACATCTATTCGTTTTTGGGGTATAATGTTAGAGGTGGATAATTTTCATGAAAATTAAAATTGAAGTTAAAAGGCAAATTTTAGATGAATAATAAATTTTGCTTAAAATTCCTTTGGATAATAGGTTAGATTTTTCTTTTCTAAGAAAAAAAAAGTCTGAATGGCAAGAAATAACACTTTTTTTAATAAATTCGCCAATGTGGTCGGATACCAGCATTTTCAACGTAGTCGGATACCTTAAGGTCAACAAAACAAGACCTTTAATCATAACCTGACACATTCAGCACCAGCCAATGGACACAAATGGCGATAACGGACACATAAAGCTTTCAAACATCTGACAGATAATACAGATCAGTAAGTGATACCCTACTTTTATTATAATTTCCACTGGCAGCATCTATTACCACTCAACCCTCACTCATTATTGTAGGGTTGGAAGGGGAAAAAAAATACCACAATTTAGTAAATTAAAACTAATGCATCCGGCGGAGGATACCAAAAAATGTGGCCGGGATACCAATTACTCTGACAAATAAAGTCAAATGAGCGTAATATTTCTAATAGGGAGGGAGGAAATTTGATCCCCCATCATAATGGTGATTGCAGTTACGGTTTGCAATGTGAAGACATCATTCCTTCGCTCTCGGTGTTTGTGTGTTGCCATTCGTCATGTATAAAAAGTTCACTTTAGAGGCCAATTATTCTGTGTTCCATCAATTAAAGGTTATTAACTGTATGTAAACGGGAGTTAGAGAACTTGGGTTATTGGATGTGGTCCAATAGAGGGTTGGAAAAGAGAAGGGGGAGGATTCAATCAAATATGATGGGGGGAATACAAAGTATGCCGCTTAAAGTATTCGTAAATATAACTTAAAGAATGGCTAGTAATGTTAGTAGGCTAGTTAAGTAACTTAAAAGAATGGTTAGGAGATTTAAAAAAATGTTTTATTGTGATTTCAAGGGAACTATTGGCTCAAAATAATGGTAAAGATTAAGAAAAGTAATATTTTAAAAAGCTTTTGTTTGAGTGAAAATAAAAGCAGAACGGATATAAAAGCATTACTCAATATTTATATATTAATTAAAAAATAAGCCAAGCCATGCTTGACTTATTTGTTAATTAATTTAGAGTCATTTGTATTTTAGTTGTAGCTGCATTTGCGTTCACTAAATACGATTGATTTTTAAAAAAATTTATATTTAACACTTGTTTGAATCCGAAATTTTTTTTAGTTTCGATTCCAATTTTAGTTTCGTTTCTTTTGCATAATTATATTAATTTAGATTTGTTTCATTAATAAGTTCTGTTTCATTTACCTTTCATTTTGTGAACTTTTAGCGTTTAATTCCGAATTAAATTTTAATTTCGATTTCGACCTAAATAGTTTCGATTTAATTTTTGTTGACTCAGGAAATGGGTTTTAATTATTTTAATATTTTTATGCTTTATATATATATATATATATATATATACACACACACACATTAAAGAAACTTTAGCTGAAAAAGAATTGTGACCTTGAATAATAGGTGAGGCCTTCCTTTTCCTAGAAAATATAAACTGTTTTGGGAAGAGCAAAGTCTGAACTACAAGAAATAATACAAATAATCGTCAGTATTTTTAACGTAGTCGGATGCCTTATGCGCAATCAATCAATCATTTGGCAATGCTTTAATGAAATAGGATGAACGGTACGGCAGTATATAAAATATGAACAAACAAATATTCTTCTCAAAATTAATGTTAGAAAATGCGATTCAAATATTTTTTTTTTAAATAGATTAAACATAGAAAATATATTTAAATCATAAAATCGCTTTTACAGTTGAAAAGATAACTTTTGAAAATGAAAATGGTGTAAAATTATTTGAACTGTGATATTTTTGGTAGTTACTTCGAAAAACGGTCAAATTTAATATAAATTTATAAACTCCAGGGTTGGTCTTCCCAAAAATAGCTACAAAATATGAACCTTAACATTGAATTTAGCATTTCTACAGTATCTATTGTCTCCTTGGCGAGTTATTTGGAGATGAATCCTTGGTAACTTAATCCTTGATAACTGCACTCACCCTGTAACCCTCCCGTAGATGTAAGCAACAAACTGACCCAGTTTCATCGTAATCGTAAGAACGGTTTAGTAAGGCTTAAGTGACATACAGACAAAAATTCATCTTTATTTATGTTGATTATCAATATTCTGGTTTTATATACTTTATATATATTTATATTATATTATATACTTTATTACACTCAATATTATTCAATATCGGAGTAATACTCCAATGACAGTCTAAAAAATATGTGGATTAAAAATAAAAGAAAGTATTTAAAAACAAATTTCACAAAAAGTAAAAAGGTTTCCTATTTTTTGGTCCTTTTGTTTTATTACCTACTTTTTTGGTCATTATTATACGCATTATGGAATAGCATATTAATCTTTTTTCTTTAATTCAAAGCTAAGTGACGGCAATTATTTTCGACCAAAATTATCTAAATTAATCGAATTAAAATGATTTTCAAAATCTGAAAACATTGAAATATAGTGTTGTTATCAAATAACCACAGGTTCTGAAACTTCTAACATTTGAACTCATCCACGAGAAAACAGTCTTTCCTCATGAGGATTAAATAAAAAAAGTTGTAAAAATATTCCAGATATCAATTACTGCTTCAAGTTTAATTATTTCAGCAAAGAAGAAAAGGCAACAGATTTTATGTATTTTCGCATTAATTTGTACTAAAAAAATTATCTATACTTATAATAAAGCTCAATGTGCATGTATATGTATGTTGGCGCTTTACAGGCCAGACCGTTGGACCTACAGCTACCAAATTTGGTACATGAATTAAAATTTAAGCAACATTTCGACGTTTTTCCGCTATCACTTTCGAAAATATGATCGCACAAACAGGATTTTTACATCCATTTAAAGAAAAACAAAATTAGCTTTCTAATGGTATCAGTGGTTTAATGTAAAACTTAAGCCTCTATTTTTTACGAATTTTTAAAGAAGTGTTTTAAACATGTTTTTTTTTAGCACGTGCCTGGATAAAATAAAACAATGACGGTTGTTCAAATAATATATATATCATCGTAAATCAAGTCTAAAGAAACGCAACTTTTAGCACGTGACTGGATAAAAAAAAATAAAATGTGATATTTTCTAAAAAAAATAAATGCAAAGCCAAGGTTTCTATAATCGTTTGAAACATCTAAATCATTTATTTAATATTTTCTTTTCCTTTATCGCCTTTAAAAAAAAACATATTTAATATTTTGGCAGCATCACGGAAAAAAACATTTGTAATTTTAGGCCAATCAATGCCCGGAATTACTTCAAGGCTAATGAATATCTGACTTAATTGAAAATTTTAGAACGCATTACTCATGGCGAACCAGCTGGTCACCAAAGGCGGCTAGTCTGTTCTAAAAGGAATGTACTAAAAGAAAAAAAAAATTAGTAGAAATAACTTCAAAGAAAATATTCGAGTAAATTCATGGGAAGTAAAACTGGTGCCAAAAACTCTTTCTTGCCTGTGATAAGATTTCAAATAAAACTTTACGAATTAAATTTACAATGCATTTTCAAACATCTTAAATCCCGAAAATGGATTACAAAGCGGACTTATTTTCATGACATTAAGGACGAATAATAAAGCCAATTCAAGATTTAAATTGAAAAATAATAAAATCCAAAAGTGAAAATTCTCAAACAATGAACTAGTTTAAAAGCTCTTTAATAGGTCAATGTTTAGGTGTGGAAAACGAGTTTTAGTTCGGGTGCAGTAGGTATTTAAAATTCAGTTTTTATCTAACCGCAGCGAGCAAATTTTCATTTTCACCCAGCAAGTTATCAATACCGAATTACGAATCAAAAACTTTCAAGGCAAGGGTGTGCCAATGATTTTACTCATTCCTAGATTGCATTCGAGCTTCAAACAACACCCTTAGTGGTAATAATTAATT
This sequence comes from Argiope trifasciata, assembly GCA_026543055.1. Lineage (NCBI taxonomy): Eukaryota > Metazoa > Arthropoda > Arachnida > Araneae > Araneidae > Argiope > Argiope trifasciata. Next base: position 182,455 of record JAPMOQ010047399.1, on the reverse strand, counting down.
TTTTAATGCATATTTTTTTGCTTTTTCTTCAATTGTGTTTTGAAATCCGAAGAGCGAAAAAAGTATTTGGTGCAGCAACGAATAAACTCGTGGTATCAGAGCTCATATCGAGTGATGGCTTCTGAGAAAAAGAACAATAAAAAATCAATGCTGGCTTGCATGAACAGAAAATTTATTGACAAAAAACCGCAATATTCATTAAGAAACGTATTAAGAAAACACAACAGTGATTAAGAAACGTATTAAAAACGCAATATTCATTAAGAAACCTATTAAAAACGCAATACTCATTGAGAAACGTATATTAAAAAAACGCAATATTCACTGAGAAACGTATATTAAAAAAACGCAATATTCATTGAAAAACGTACACAAAAAAAAAAACGCAATACTCACTAAGAAACGTTTGAAATTTCGTTAAGAAACGTATAATAAAAAAACGCAATACTCATTGAGAAACGTATATTAAAAAACGCAATACTCATTGAGAAACGTATATTAAAAAAACGCAATATTGAGAAACGTACATTTAAAAAACGCAATATTAATTGAGAAACGTACATTAAAAAAACGCAATATTCATTGAGAAACGTACATTAAAAAAACGCAATACTCACTAAGAAACGTTTGATATTTCATTGAGAAACGTATATTAAAAAAACGCAATATTCATTGAGAAACGTATATTAAAGAAACGCAATATTCATTGAGAAACGTACATTAAAAAAACACAATATTCATTGAGAAACGTACATTAAAAAAACGCAATATTCACTGAGAAACGTATATTAAAAAAACGCAATATTCATTGAAAAACGTACACAAAAAAAAAAACGCAATACTCACTAAGAAACGTTTGAAATTTCGTTAAGAAACGTATAATAAAAAAACGCAATACTCATTGAGAAACGTATATTAAAAAACGCAATACTCATTGAGAAACGTATATTAAAAAAACGCAATATTCATTGAGAAACGTACATAAAAAAAACGCAATACTCACTAAGAAACGTTTGATATTTCATTAAGAAACGTATAATAAAAAAACGCAATACTCATTGAGAAACGTATATTAAAAAACGCAATACTCATTGAGAAACGTATATTAAAAAAACGCAATATTGAGAAACGTACATTAAAAAAACGCAATATTAATTGAGAAACGTACATTAAAAAAACGCAATATTAATTGAGAAACGTACATTAAAAAAATGCAATATTCATTGAGAAACATATTAAAAAAACGCAATACTCACTAAGAAACGTTTGATATTTCATTGAGAAACGTATATTAAAAAAACGCAATATTCATTGAGAAACGTATATTAAAAAAACGAAATATTCATTGAGAAACGTACATTAAAAAAACACAATATTCATTGAGAAACGTACATTAAAAAAACGCAATATTCACTGAGAAACGTATATTAAAAAAACGCAATATTCATTGAGAAACGTATATTAAAAAAACGCAATATTCATTGAGAAACGTACATAAAAAAAACGCAATACTCACTAAGAAACGTTTGATATTTCATTAAGAAACGTATATTAAAAAACGCAATATTCATTGAGAAATGTTTGATGTTTGTTGACATATTGCATTTATCAAGAGTGAACATAGATTAGAAATTTTGTAACGAATCTCATTCTCTTACTTGATACGTTGACTGCCAATTACAAAATAAATCGTACTATGTTTACTTGCCATTTTTCAGCAGCAGTATTTTGTATTATAAGTTACAATACATCTGAAAACCATTAACAAATAATTTTTTAAAAATCCAATTTTAAAAATTTTTTCCTTCGAACGGAACTTCTTCCTCAAATATTTAACCTTAAATGGTTAAATATTTGAGGTTTAATTTTTCAAAAATAATAAAATTCCGTGAGATTTTACGGCACATTTCTATCAAACAAGATGGAAAATATAAAGAAAATTTACATGTTCTAAAAATTAAGAAGAACAAACCAAACAGTATACAATATTTTTTTCCCTCATAGTACTTTCAAGTATGACGAAGTCACGAAAATTAATTCATCCGATAAATTTCTTCAACAACAACGACAACAGAAACAAAACCACAGGTCAACAACCTTAAAAGATAGTGTAGTATATTTAATGTTTCACATCTCATACGAAATACTTCATTTGTACAATTCCGCGTCTTTTTATCCGCCACTTTTTCCTATAAACGGCGTGAAATTGGCGTCCTTTTAGAAAAGTGCTCGGCAGCGGAAGAAACCATTTCTCGCCAATTCGGATATCATAAATTACGTCTCAGTTGAGAAAATTACACGCACATTTATTTTTGGCGACAGTCAAACAAAGTCTCGTAATCAGAGAGGAAAGCATTTTGCCGAATCAGAAATCTCGGATTTGAAAAGCTTGAAAGGACGGTTTTTGAAATTCACTAGAGTGGAAATACGGTTATAGTTTGTAATTTTTAATCCACTAATAATGTAATTAAGGAATTGTTTCACAAGATAATAAAAGCAACCGAAGCCACAGATATTCCAACGAATTTGAGCAAACTTGTGCAAGACAGTCCGTGCCGAATTTCAAAAAAATTACTGAAAAAAATCAACCATCAATTCGTCTGCAGAAGAAATTGTTTCTTGTGCGAAGAAATTGTTTCAAGGAATTTATTATTCCTTCACTCAATCTACCGACTTTCAAAGATGCTCTTTTATTGGCTCTGGCCTATGCTTGACCTGCCTGGAACCTCATTTCATATGGAAATTATCTAAAAACGAACGAATTCTATTGGCATTAACCGCGCATGCGTTCAGAAGGAAACAAAAATAAAAATTTTAAATACAACTGATGGTAGGGTAGGCTGTTGCCAACCGACCAAGACGACCTGACGATTTCCGAGAACATTTTTGGAATTGAAAATACTATTTACCATCCGTGAATACCGTGTTTTGGGGGGAATCAACACCGGATAGAACACTTCAAGCGTATCAATTTTTCTCTCCGTGCGATTAAATGGAGTTTTTTTCCTTCCTCGTCACTCCCCCTCCCCTTTGCATTTTCTGAGTCCCCCCCCCAATAAGTGTTGAAAGAACTACGGAACTGGATATCAAAATGTTTTTGGGAGAAACAGAAAATTGCAATCTGAATTGGCGAAAAAAAAAGGAACAGTGAAATGATTCTTCAAGTCAAAACACTATCCTCAATATAAAAACGAAATCAAGTTTTAAAATATATATATATGGTGGTTGAGTTTTAGTGGCGCCAACTTTGGCTAAATTGCGCCAATCGTATGGTTAGAATATTGACAATCGCGGAAATAAAAATTGCGTTAACCCATTTATGCCTATGTCCCATTTTTGGAACACCCCTCACAAAAGTTATTTTTATTGTATTTTTTTACCTAACATAGAAATTTCATGCAAAAATTCTAATTTTTTAACTTTAGGCATAAATGAGTTGAAATAATTCAAAAAGATTTTTTTTATCACGTTCCCTGCCACTACCCTCACCTGATAACAGGGCGATCTAATGAGATGACTCCTTCTTTGTTATCTTTTGACTGTAGAAGAGAAGGTGCCATCTTAGGTGGTGCCATTAGAACTTAGAAGGTGCCATTAGAACGCAATCTACGAGTTATATCGTAGCTTGCGTGTGTTAAGTAGCGTTTAATTAGTTTAGTTTTATTAACGTCCCGTTGTAAAGCAATATGAGGGCTATTTTGGTAAGGACCTCGTCATTTTGAACCACGGTCAGGTGACCCCCCTCTCCACACCAGCGGGAGGACGTTTGGCCTGACAGATTGAAAGTGCAAGAGACCCCCTCACACGACGATCCTTCAGTGGAGTCGGGTCTCAAACCTGAAACCCTCCGGTTCCGAAGCCGAGACCAAGCCATCAGGCCACCGAGGTCCTTCTGGAGACGGTAAGAAAAGTCCAGAGCACTTATTTGGTGAATGAAAGAAACGTGTTCAACGTGTTAAAAGATTATATATATATATATATATATATATATATATATATATATATATATATATATATATATCGGATCGCAACCGCATGCTTTGACCAAGAATTCATCTCCAAATAACTCGCCGAGGAGACAATAGATTCTGTAGAAATTCTAAATCCAGGTGAAAAGTTCAAATTTGGTAGCTATAGTACTCAAATGTCATGCAAGTCATTCTCTCTAAAAACTTTATAAGAGATTATGCGACAAATTACCGGGGAGATCGACCCTGGTTTTTTAAAATTTTAATAAAATTTAGTTTCTCGGTAACTACTAAAAATATTGTAGTAGAAATAATTCTACACCATCTTCATTTTTAAAAATTATCTTCTCAACTATATTACAGACTTCATGGTGTAAATATATTTTCTATGTTTAATTCATTTTAAAAAGAAACTATTTCAGTCACATTTCCTAACATTAAATTTGAGAATTATGGACGAATAGGGAACGAGTCACGATACACAATGAATAGTTTCTTTCATTACCATTCTGAAAGGACACCAAGCTTTACAATTCTAGAAGAATACACAAACCTAATATACAAAAATGAATATTTGTTTGTTCGTATTTTATAAGCTGTCTTACCGTTCCTCTTATTTCGATAAAACATTGCCAAATTATTGCACTTCATATTTTTTTTACTACGGCAACAGCAACGCGTCGGGAACTAGCTAGAAATTAATAATATTGATTATCAATTATCTATAGATATAAGTAAATGCATCATCAATTTATCTTCAAATACAGAACTTTGTCAATATTCTGTAAGACTTATGCTGTCCAACTAGAGACTTGGCG
>JAPMOQ010047399.1:119141-132526 GCA_026543055.1 Argiope trifasciata | reverse complement strand
ATAGGATCCTACCGATACTGCTACGTTCAGTGGTGGCGGGGTGGTCTACTGTATAAGAAGAAGTTTTGGGAAATATAAGATCCTGTCGATACTTCTACGTTCAGTGGTGGCGGGGAGGTCTGCTGTATAAGAAGAAGTTTTGGGAAATATAGGATCCTATCGATACTGTTACGTTCAGTGGTGGCGGGGTGGTCTGCTGTATAAGAAGAAGTTTTGGGAAATGTAGGATCCTACCAATACTGCTACGTTCAGTGGTGGCGGGGTGGTCTACTGCATAAGAAGAAGTTTTGGGAAATATAGGATCCTACCGATACTGCTACGTTCAGTGGTGGCGGCGTGGTCTGCTGTATAAGAAGAAGTTTTGGGAAATATAGGATCCTAACGATACTGCTACGTTCAGTGGTGGTGGGGTGGTCGTCTGTATAAGAAGAAGAAGTCTTGGGAAATATTTCAAACATTGGAGACAACAAAGGCAAAGAAAAAAAGAGAAAATTTATAAACAGAGATGAAAATTTTATGTTTTACAATGAAATGAACCAAAAATTTTGTTGTTAGTGAAATACTTTTTCATTTAGAGGTGTTTTTAAAAAAATTAAGCAGTGAATTTATGAAAAAAATGCATATATTTTTAATAATAAATAGTTTTAATTCTATTTTCATTATTCTGTACTGCAAACAAATCTTCATTTTTATGTATTAGATTTAGGTGTTCTTTTAGAATTGTAAAGCTTGGTGTTCTTTCAGAAGGGTAATGAAAGAAACTATTTATTGTATCTCGGGACTCGCATCCTATTGGTTCAGAATTCTCAAGTTTAATGTTAGCAAATGGATAAAATATTTTCTTTCAAAATGAATTGAACATAGAAAATATATTTATAGCATAGAATCGTCAATATAGGTAAAATGATAATTTTTTGTAAAATAAGATGGTGCAAAATGACTTGTACTATCATATTTTTGGAGCTACTGTTCTACAGAAGCAGTCTTGGGAAATATTTCTAACACTGGAGACAAAGAAGGCAAAGAAAATTTATGAATAGAGATGAAAGTCTTAGATTTTAATACTTTTTCTTTTGAAGAAAAAGAAGTTAAACTCATCTGAATAAATAAAAATGAATATTTTATCTGTATGTTTCTTATGTATTTCTAAACCGTTCATCCAATTGCGATGAAGCTGGGTCAGCTTACTGCTTTCGTCTACTGGATGGTTAGAGGGAGAGCACGATTATCAAAATTAAAAAAAAAAATCAAATCTCAACGGCATTTATTTAAAAAAGGTTCATCTCCAAATCACTCGCCGAGGAGACAATAGATTTCTGTAGAAATGCTAACTCAAAGTTAAAGGTTAATATTGTGTAGCTATAGTACGCTAATGTTATGCAAGTCATTCTTGGAGGTAACAACTTCTTTACAGAATATGAGAGCGCGTTTTTGAGGAGATCAACTCATAGGACTTTTTGTTTTGATTAAATTTGAGCATTTTTCGCAGCAACTAACGAAAGTAGTGAAGCACAAATAATTTTGCTCTATCTTAGTATTCAAAAAAATTATCTTTTGAATTATACTAACAATTTTATGATATAAATATATTTTCTGCGTTTAATCCATTTTGAAAGAAAATATTTTAATCCCATTTTTTAACATTAAATTTGAGAATTCTGGACGAATAGGGAACGGATCACGAGATGCAATGAATGGTTTCTTTCATTACCATTCTAAAAGGACACCATGTTTTACAATTCTAAAAGAATACAGAAATCTAATACATAAAAATGAACATTTGTGTGCTCGTATTTTATACTGTTCACCTTATTTCGATAAAACATTGCCAAAGCATTGATCATTGATGGATACACACACACAAACATATATATATATATATTCATACGCACACACACATATATATATGTATATATATATATATACACACTGATGGAAAAAAAAATCCCAACACCAAGAAAAATTATTGTACAGTAATGAAATTTTAGGAATACATTTGTCTAGGTAACATATTTAATTGATTAAAGTTTCAATACCACAGGTAGAGCCATTTCAAATGTGAAATGTTGGTACATTAGTAACCGGTGTAACCGCCAGAATTTTGAATGCAAGCATGCAAACGTGCATGCATTGTGTCGTACAGGTGTCGGATATCAGTTTGTGGGATGGAGTTCCATGCCTGTTGCACTTGGGTGGTCAATACAGGGACGGTTAATGCTGGCTGTGGATGACGCTGGAGTTGTCGTCCAATGATGTCCCATGCGTGCTCGAATGGAGAAAGATCTGGTAATCTTGCAGGCCAAGGCAACATGTCGGCACTCTGTAGAGCATGTTGGGTTACAACAGCGGTATGAGGGCGAGCGTTATCCGGTTGGAAAACACCTCCTTGAACGCTGTTCATGAATGGCAGCACAACAGGTTGTATCACTAGACTGACGTACAAATTTGCAGTCAGGGTGCGTGGGATAACCTGCTGTCAAACGAAATTGCTCCCCAATCCATAACTCCAGGAGTAGGCCCTGTGTGTCTAGGCGGCTGACAGGTCACTAGCAGGCGTTCATCTGGCCTCCTTCTAACCAACAAACGGCTATAACTGCTACCATGGTAGAACCGGCTTTCATCAGAAAACACAACCGATCTCCACTCTGTCCTCTAATGAGCTCTAGCTTGACACCACTCACGTCGCAAACGGCAATGTTTTGGAGTGAGTGGAATGCACTGTACAGGGCGTCTGGCTCGGAGCTGTCCTTGAAGTAACCGATTTGTAACAGTTCGTTGTGTCACTGTGGTGCCAACTGCAACTCGAATTTCAACTGCAGACGCAGTTCGATTAGCCACAGCCATACGCCGAATACGACGGTCTTCCCTCTCAGTAGTACCACGTGGCCGCCCGGAACCTGGTCTTCTTGAAGCTTCCCTTGACCACTGCCACCAATACTCATGCACAGTGAATACATTCCTGACAAGTCTTTCAGCAATATCGCGGAAAGAAAACCCACCTTCTCGTAGCCCTACAACACGACCTCGTTCAAACTCAATGAGCTGTTGATAATGGCTTCTTCGTCTTCTCAGAGGCATCCTTGACTAATATTAACCCCCTACGTCAAATCTCAACTGTAAATAACGATCACGAACCTTACAGCACTTATTTAAAGCAAACCTCATTTGCATGTTCATAGTGTCGCTACTAGCGCCACACTTACGCGCGTAGCTTGAAATTTGAATAGACGTCATCTCTCAGATGGATAAACACTCCTACCAAATTTCGTTAATCTAGCACAGCTCCTTCCTAGTGTTGGCATTTTTTTCCCCATCAGTGTATAAGTTTGAATTATACTTTTTTTATAAGCTTAGCAACTGATTTGGCTCTTACTAAAACGAGATTTGTTATTACTTATAAATTTTTAGGTAATTGTTAATCGGGGGAAAGTCTCATTATTAAATGTGAGTTAACAAGTCTCTCAGAAAACGTAAAATTAGGCAATTATTTGATTTGGATGATTAAAAATTTAAGGCAAAAAATATTACAAAATAGTCCCAATAGTCTCTATTTGTTTAGTTTAAATTGAGTGAAAAAATTCTGTGACGTTTATTGTGATGTCACTGTTCTCAAATTCGGTCCTGATGCGTTTTGCAGGTACCCCAGTCTATCTACCTTTATAAAATTATCTGCTTCATACTATCTTCAAACAATATTCAAATTATCAAAATCAAGACAAGATTATCTGTAAATAAGGGGAAACATTTTTCTGTACTGGCATAACAGAGTCGAGTGATTTATTATCTTTTAAATGTCTCAAGATTTCGTATATTCAGATCATGGTGTATGATAAATCAGAGAAATATCCGCATATTTTTACCCTTAACTTCTTTGCATCTCAAGATCTTTCTTAGCTTTTGATTCATTTTATTCATCAAATATATACTAGAACTTGTGTACAAAGAGAAACAGGATGGCTGCATTACCATTTTGTGCAGAGTGTGAACCGTTTTGGTTCAATTTCACTAAACTTTACCACACATTTGCTCTATTTCTCTAAATATATTATATTTTCAAATAATTTTGTTGCATTCATAGTATTTTGTATCATAATTGATTATAAATCTAAAAACCATAGCTTTAAATAGTTTTAAAAAAACCCAATTATTCAAAAAATTTCCTTCGTACGTTGTCGGATACCTAAAATCCAATATGCGAAGATGATTGATATTACTATTTACTAGATTCACAATTCAACAGATTCCATAAAACTTTCATTTTCGCATTCCCCCCCCACCCATGAGCCGACTTTAACATATCGTTTGGCACTCGAAAAAGGGACTTCATTCCATTCAGAATTTCTCACCTGCGAACATGTTTTCGACTTTCCAAACCCCTCAAAAAGCAAATCGTCTGCACCTTGAAAATCCAGGACTGGCAACAATCTGTAAAAGCCACGGGGGGTTTCTTTTTGGTCGCACAATGCCAACCGCAGAAGGAAGAAAGGGGAGGGGAATGTAGGAGGGGTTGCCAGATTTGAAGAATTGGATTCATTTCGAACCGACCGACCGGAAAGGCACCCCCCCTCGAATGAAAAAAAGACTTTCGAATCTGAGCAGCGAAAAATTGCAGACGAGAAAGATCAGAATTTCATACAATAAGCGTGCAGCTATAGAACTTCTCAACGCTACCACTCGGGATCTTTATGGTCTCATTAGAAAAAGAGTCCTAGAAGGGAGAAGGGGGAAGCGTGAAGTGAGTCAAGAACAGACTGGACAGCATCGAGTTCATTTTAAGAATGAAGCTCTGAGTCAAAACATGACAAGATTTAGGGAAGAACATCTGTAAAGTGTGTGCGTGTGATTTTGTTCGCGTTTTTCACTGGTTTAATATCCCTGTCATGGAATTAGTAATTGCATTTTTTGTAAATTTTATTTACAAATAAAAATTAGAAGGATTTTTTTAATAAAACTAAATGAAAAAAATAACGATTTCTGGGAGAGCATTTAAAAATAATGTTCTTTTTCTCATTATGTTAATTTAAAAATAAAAATTAGATGGATATTTTAATAAAATTAGTGAAAACGTTCTGCTAGTTACAAATGCAACTAACAGTGTAAAAAAATAACGATTTCTGTGAGAGCATTTGAAACTAATGTTCTTTTTCTCATTACAAAAAAATTTTACAAATTTACATTAAAAATTTACATTTTTTTGTAAATTTCATTTACAAAAATTTTTTTAAAAATTGTAGGATTTTTTTAATAAAATTAAATGTAAACGTTCTGCTTGTTACAAATGCAAACAACGGTTAAAAAAATAACGATTTCCATGAAAGCATTTAAAGCAAATGCTCTAATTCCAGGCGAGAGATTTATAACTAACAATTCAAATATCTTAATCTCGTTTTATTAATATTGCAACGCATTTTATGTGAGGGTGACGACATATTCTTCCAGAATTAACTTCATCCAGTTAAAAGTTCATAAAAACAAAGCAGCTTTTGCTAACCATTTGCTGTGTTTGCGTAAATGAAATTAAGCCCATACGAAAAAGTAAGAGAATATCAACTAGAAAAACCAGTTAAGAAGGGGGAAGGAAATACCCCTCCCCTTTTTTTGTTATTATTTTTAATAAACAATACATTGTAAGCGCTGTGACACAAAGTATAAAGAACATGAAAGTATCTTTTTAATTAAATGATGGCTGCTTATATAAAGGAAATTAATTTTTTTTATTATTTATTTATTTATTAAAAAAATTTTGACAACTAATTAATGTTTGCTGTAGCCCCAGATTAAAATTTTTGCTTTTAAGAAATAAGCTAAAAAAATAAATATTGTGTTTTATAGCCGTGGCCTATATTAAAAGATTCAATTAAAAAATAAAATATTCGATCTATTATAAAAATTCTAATAAGCTAATAAAATATTCGAGAGATAAGATTTCAAGAATAAAGAGAAAAAATAAACTTTTTTATTTGTTTTTTATTTTTTGTTCGTAAGTTATATTTTGTTCTTTATATTAAACTTTTTCGCCATTTATTCGATAAAGTAAGACGTTTCTCTTCATTAAATGGCGCCATTAGAAGCTTAACGTTAAGAAGCAGCCATTTTTCAAATCTCTCTCCACTTCTTTACTGTTAAACTCATTAATTTTTTTAAATAAAAAATGTTTTTTTTCTACATTTTCTTTTTTTTCTTTTTTTTTTTTTTTTTTTTGCTGCATAACTTTCTGATTTTTGGAAACGTGTTATTGCAAAATTGTATATTTATCCATCATCTTATATTATAAAATTTCATCAAATTCAGTTTTTCAGAATTTAGACTATTATTCATAATTTTGAAAAGAAATTTTGCTAATTTTGTTAATTTTTTAAGTTAAAGTTAGATTTATTTCATAGTAAGTAAAATTTGTTAAAGTTAAATTTAATTTATTTCATTGTTAAATTAAATTTACTTCATTAAGTTAAGAAGTTAAATTTATTTCATAGTAAACAAAAACAATAAATATTTTGGAAATCTATACTTATAATAAAGCTCAATGTGTGTTTGGGTGTTGGCGCTCTACAGGTCAGACCGTTGGACCTACAGCTACCAAATTCCGTACATGTATTCCTTGGAGGTCGGGAATGGGCACCTTGGAGCCCTTTTTCCGAATTTTTAATTAGAATTTGAATTAATTAAAAATTAAGCGAAATTTTGACGTTTTTCCGCAATAACTTCCGTAAATATTATTGCACAAAGATGATTTTTACATCAAATTAAAGATAAAAAATTAACTTTCTAATGGTATCAGTGTTTTAACATATATCTTAAACTTCTATTTTTAAGGAATTTTTTATAAAATATTTTAATTTTATTTTCCAACAATATATTTCGGGCAAAACAATAAAATTTAATCTGCACGCGCACGTTACGCGTGAAAGGGGAAAAAATTATCTTTTTATCATTATGTTGCCATCGAATTGAAAAAAACTGAAATTTAAAAAAATAATATTAATTGCAAATTAAAAATGTAATTTTCATATAAAATGTAATTTTCAGATCTTGTATGTAATAAATAATAATAATAATAAAAAACTGAAAAAAAATTGAAAAAAAAAAACCTTTCACCATTTTAGCTTTGACAGGGAGATTGGAGTAATAATTGGATAATAAACCATTTTATATTTATATCCATAGGGTGAACAGAGCTAGACCTTGCTTATTTAGTGTTAGCCTCGAAGTTATCAACCAGTGCAAAGGCGCATTTCTACCAGTATTGGTAAAAGAAAATTGCACACAGTGCCGTAAATAGTTTTACCACTCATCCTATGTTTTTGTCGTTGCACTTCTTTGGAACTTGGAAATGGTTTGACCTTGAACCCCTTCCTTCTCTCTCCCGTGAAAATGACGGGGTGACATTTCTACCTCAATTTCTCGCGCCCGTGATATTTCTGGGCTGGCCTGTTCAAAAGTAAGGCGCCAAAAATATTCAAACAATCTCTTTCTTATGCCCGAAATCATGTTTATTACTCAAAATATACGCCAGATAAATGCAATAGACGATTTGCAATGTTTTTAGAAATGGCTCATTTATTTCAAACTATACACTCAGTTTTATATAATTTTCTTGAATAAAATAAATAGGCACCTTTATGACCATTTTATTGAAAATGATGCGATCGTTAAGGGTCTAAATAAATTTTTCATTCCGAAGAAAAACAACCCATTACAGCGAAATCATGAATATGAGCTGTTTCTGGAAATAGCATATTGTAGGGCCGTGGTCGCCTCGTTGGTAGAGCGTCAGCGTCGCAACCGAAAGGTAGCGAGTTCTGTCCAAGTCACGGCCAAAGACCCCCGTGCTGGCTCATGGCAAGTTCCATAGGTCCTCCAAGTTCCCATACCTCTGGGGGTACTGAGTCGGTCTCTGATTAAGATCCTTTGGATTTGGAAGAGCTACTTCTTATTCGGTCTTGGTATGATCGAGTTGCATTAGACAGACCCGACATGATAATTATTTTGTGATACATGTGTTACATTAGGTTTTTATTGATCATTTTAGAAAAATGATCAATAAAAGGGAGTTGAAAATCATAAAACTAAAATTATACCTTCTATAAACACGCATTAATCACTTATTTGAATGAACAATTAACACTCTACACAACATTGTAAAGCAATAATGCTACTTTTCTAGGTGCACTTGCTATAGAAGTTAATAATGAATGAAATAAACCAAAGTCTAAGAAAAATTTTGAGATGAACAGAAGTTATGGGTAAAAATAACAATTCATAAATTAATTTTTCTAAAACCACATATAAATGAAAAAGTATTTCCAAGACATATTGTGATGTTTGGGTTACGACAACATATTAACATAACATTTGGTTCATTTCATTCCCCATATAATTTAAAACACAAGCTGAAATTTTTATGTCATTACTTCTATTAGTTTTTGAGATATCATGTTAACGGCGGAGAGTTTTTATGAGAATGAAAGTTTTGTGGAAATCGAAGTGAAAGACAAATTTTAAGTGAAAAATAGGTGACCATGGATGATAGATTAGATCTTCCTTTTTTTAGAAAAGATGTACCTTTTCGGAAAGAGAAAAGTCCGAACTACAAGAAATAACAATTTAAAAAAAACCTTCACCAATGTGGTCCATAAATAGTGTTTTAAAAGTAGTCGGATACCTTAAAAAATCGCTAATGTGATAGATAACCATTGTTTTAAACGTACTCGGATATCTTGAAAAATTGCCAATGTGGTAGATAGCCAGTGTTTTAAACGGAGTCGTATACCTTAAAAAATTGCCAATGTGGTCGATAGCCAGTGTTTTGAACGAATACCTTAAATATCCTAATGCTTTTCCTGCTTTAACTCTTATTGTTTAAACATTAATTGTTGCGATTTTTCCTGCTCCTTCCATTTGTGTGAAGAGTTACTTCAGACAGCAAAGGAAGAACGGCAACAGCTCGCAGAGAGCGGCGGAAAGTCTCACGTTTCGCGGGCTCGTACCAGTGCGGATGGGCCATTAAAAAATCCGCCCTCGGGAAAGAGTTGAAAACTTCATTGCTTGTTTGCGTGAGAAGGGGTCTTGCTTCTCCGCTGAGGGCTTGACTTTCTCAAAGGGGGTTTGCATGCTCCTTCCTCTAATGGAAGAGGGTGGAGGAGGGTCTAATGAATAAAGTTAAACATCACTTTCCTAACTGCAACTTTGTTGCAGGATTCTAGATTTTGTCTCAAACAGAGAGAGACAGTAATTGTTTCTCGGTATGCATTTCTTGTGGTGGGGTTGAATAATGAAATGGAAATATGCACCCACGAGCACTGAATCCTGCGTGGGGGATTATTTTTGTAAATAAACTAGCTAGGAAACATTGTTAAATCCTTTTACAGGAGGATTAGGGTAGAAAACATGGTGGAGTTATATATATATATATATAGGACATTAAAAAATGTCAATGAATACTGTCATTTATGCTTTATTCATTGCCTACGCGATTTCAAGCTTCAATTATTCAAAACAGGAGCATATTCTGACCTGAAAAATAACTATCAGTGATCAAATATTAAGATTTATTAGAATTACGCCTAATTCTAACATAACCATTACTTAAACCTTTTCTGACGAAGGAAATATGTTTGAAGCTACAATAGACTCGGTTTGGAAAATAGAATTTCTGATTTTTCAAATTTCTCGTCGTGTGGTTAAACCGCGGGCCACACTTGAGGAATATTCTTTACCACCCTGGAACTGATGATACAGAAAACCTCCCACAATGATGTGGAATATTTCGGTTTCCTCTGTTTGGGACACAAGACGTTCTTTGAAATTTGCGGTTTCTCAAGTGCGGCACCTTTAGAAGGATCCTCCCAAACATTGTTTGTTTGGTGCCTTTTTTTTAACTAAGCGACAACAAAAGAAATTTAGTTGTAAGTGATATATATACATCTATGCATCTCTCTCTCTCTCTCTCTCTATATATATATATATATATATGTTTTATTTTATATATGTGTGTGTATATATATATATATATATATATATATATATATATATACACGCACACACACACACACACACACATATATATAGGTACGTATAGATGCGTTTTTTTCCATCCATTCACAACTTAATTTTTCTAAAAGCACCTATAAATGAAAAAACGTTCACCAACAATACAACTTTTGGCTCATTTTATTGGCCATATCATTTAAAACACGCGCTGAAATGTTTATGTAAATACCTCTGTTTTGTTATTCAGTTATACCTACAGTTATACCTCTGTTTAACTGTTTTGGGAAAGAGGAAAATCTGAACTACAAGAAAATATAATCCGCCAACGGGGTCGCCAACCACGGTTTTCAACGTAGTCGGATACCTTAAAAACCAGAACCTTTCATTTATTCTCCCTCGCCAAGGTTGTATACCAACCACTGTGTTCCATCTTCACATATCCACTCATAGATTCCCATTCCTTCTTCCAAATCGAACCATTTATTAAACGATCAGCATTAACACCCAACTTGCTCTAGAGGCATTATCCTTTTTAAAAAAATTATCGATTCTAAATCCACATGCAACGAAACCAAACCCACCACCCAAGATCTGATCAAAATGCATGCGAATATACTATATCCATTTACAGAACCCGCGGAGAATCAATTACCCTAAATTGCTCCATTTTTTTGCTGCTTCTACCGACCTATCGTCTGCCAGACGATTCTCATAAAGAAGTCCTCCCCCCCTGCCATGCGATGAGACGTCTTCGGGTTGCAATTATATATCTCTCCAACCGCTCTACCACCTGTGCGGTAGAGGTTGGGGTCTTCCACCAATTTGTGCGCAATGCGTTGATTTACAATCGATGCCTTTTCATGCGTTTTTGGTCGAGGGGTTGTGGGAGGATCCCTCAGGGAGACTTTTGCTGTCAGTAGGGAGATACTTCTGTGATGAGGATGGTGGTGAAACAGAGAAAAAAGATCTCACCAGGTTTAATGGGCAGTTAACGCTGGAATTAGAAGGAGAGAAAGCAGATGCCTTTACGAAATTCGGATTGAATGAAATGAAGCTAGTGTCGGTTTTATATAGCATTGATTAGGAATAAAATGAAGCAAGCATCGTTTTTATATAACGTAGATTAGGAATAAAATGAAGAAAGCCTCGATTTTAGACCCATGAGTTTTTATATAGCGTTGATTAGGAATAAAAAGAAGAGAGCGACGTTTTTAGAAAAAAAAGAAAAAAAAAACGTTGGTTAGGTATAAAATGAAGCAAGTGCCGTTCTTAGACACAGGAGTTTTTACGATACTTTGATTAGGAATGGAGTAAAGCAAGTGGTCGTTTTTGTATAACGTTGATTAGTAATAGAATGAAGCAAGTGACATTTTCATATAACGATAATTAGGAATAGAATGAAGCAAGCGTCGGTTTTATATGACGTTGATGAGGAATAAAAGGAAGCAAGTGTTGTTTTTATATAACGTTAATAATGAATAAAATGAAGTAAAAATGTCGTTTTTGTATAACGTTGATTAGGAATGAAATGAAGCAAGTGTCGTTTTTATAAAACGTTGATTAAGAATCGAATGAAGCAAGTGTCGATTTTATATAACGTTGATGAGAAAATAAAATGAAGCAAGTGTCGATTTCATATAACGTTGATTAGAAAATAAAATGAAGCAAGTGTCGATTTTTTTTTACCTTAATTAGAAAATAAAATGAAGCAACTGTCGATTTCATATAACGTTGATTAGAAAATAAAATGAAGCAAGTGTCGATTTTATTTAACGTTGATTAGAAAATAAAATGAAGCAAGTGTCGATTTCATATAACATTGATTAGAAAATAAAATGAAGCAAGTGTCGCTTTTAGACCGAGGAATTTTTATAACGTAAATCTATACTTATAATAAAGCTCAATGTGTGTGTGTGTGTGTGTGTTGGCGCTCTACAGGCCAGATCGTTGGACCTACAGCTACGAAATTTGGTACATGTATACCTTGGAGGTCAGGAATGTGCATTTGGGAGCCCTTTTTTCGAATTTTTAATTAGAATTGGAATTAATTAAAATTTAAACGAAATTTCGACGTTTTTCCGTTATAACTTCCGAAAATATTATTGCACAAACATGATTTTTATATCAATTTAAAGATAAAATGTTAGCTTTCTAACGGTATTAGTTTTTTTTAGTTTATAACGTAAGCGTCTATTTTTAACGAATTTTTAAAGAAATATTTTAACCATGTTTTTATCATGTGACTGGATAAAATAAACGGAAGTTGGAATAAAAAAACTATCATCACAAAATAAATCTAAAGAAATGCAACTTTTAACACGTGACTGGATAAAATAAAAAGAAATATAAAATGTGATATTTTCTAAAAAAATAAATTCAAAGCAAAGGATTCTATGAAGGTAAATAATTAATTTAATAAATTTTCTTTACGGTAAACTTGATGGAATTTAGACAGGATATGCATTGGAATCCCGACTTACTGGCATATTTCTATTATCGTTTGCAATATCTGTATCATTAATTCAATATTTTTTTTTTCATTATAAAATGTGATAGTTTCTAAAAAAATAAATGCAAAGCTAAGGTTTCTATAAAAGCACATCAAGGGGAAGCAAGGGTTTCTGCAAGAGCACGTCAAAGGGAAAAAATTAGTTTTTATTACCGTGTTGCTATCATTTTGACGGAAGTTCAAATTTAAAAGAAAAAAAAAACTATCATTGAAAATTAAATCTGAAGAAATGCAATTTTCAGATCCTGACTGGATAATATAAAATAAATATAAAATGTGATATTTCCTTTAAAAAATGCAAGGCAAAGGATTCTATGATCGTTTGCAATATTTAAATGATTATTTGAATAAATTATCTTTATTTATACAGGATATGTATTCAAATTTTTTTTCCAATAGCCGATTTGTAAAATATTATTAATAGGCCTAAATATTGTTTAATACTATTAATTTGATCTAAATGAAGTAAATAATTATATTTTATGTAGTTTGAGTCAAACAATGCATTTACGAATAATGAGTTTGAGATTTCTTCATACTTTGCTCTGTGAGCCATATTTTACAAAATATTTTAAATAAAAGTTGCTACATCAATCAGTCTTCTAAGTCAATCTTTAAAACTGATTGATTTATAAAATTAAAGAATATTATCAGGAAAACGCGTTCTTTTAGAACTTTTCGTCCATCATCTTAAAGAAAATATTAATTTCAGGCGAATCAATGCCCGGAGTTACTTCAAGGCTAATGAATATGTGATTTAATTGAAAATTTTAGAACCCATTACTCATGGCGAACCAGCTGGTCGCCAAAAGCGGCTAGTTCGGAGTAAAATAAAGTGTCGATTTCAGACAGAGCAGTTTTTATATAACGTTGATTAGGAATAGAA
>JAPMOQ010047399.1:90845-105781 GCA_026543055.1 Argiope trifasciata | reverse complement strand
CAAAAGGTTCGTTGCCGATCACTTTTGAATTCATTCCCTTGCAGAATGTATTCCCTCCACAAGCCACTCTCAGACCTCCTGCCTACATCCTAATTACTGAACCGATTTCGAGTTTCTATCTCTTTTCTATTCTTTCTTCTCTAGCGAATCCTCGAGCGAAAGATGAGCCTCCCTTCCTGTAGGGGTCTTCTGGCCCCCTCCCAAAATGACCCCTTTCCATCCTTTCCCCCCCACCAGATGGTTGGGCCTTTGCTAGCGAGTGCCAACTGGTATGTGTTGATCTACACATCCCAGAGATGTGTGAATATCACACAGGCGTGAAGGCACCCCTTTTTGAGGGGGAGGGAGAGGTTTCTCATGTCAAGTCTCTCCCCCAACTGAGTCCGTGATTAGTTAATCGAAATCGTCCTCTTTCGTTCGGGTTTAAGGCCTTATCACTCGGTGAAATTTCGCCAGCACCGTTTCGATCTTCAAAAACCGGTCAAGCAAGTTTCATCATCTACAACTTTTTCTAACCAGCTAGAAAATGCCGTCGGAAATATTGCCCACAAATGAAATTTAACCAATCATGTGAAACTTTGAAACGACGTCACACAAATGACGTCACTTTCGTTGCCGTTTGCTGACGGAAAGTGCCGAAGACATTTTGCCGTGTGATAAGGCCTTTAGTTAACCTTAGTTTAGTTTAGTTATATTAACGTCCCGTTGTAGAGCAACACGAGGGCTATTTTGGGACGGACCTCGTCCTTTTGAGCCGAGCTCAGATGACGAGGAGGACACCTTAACTGTCACCCCCTCTCCAAACTTCCACACTCCATCACAGCACAAGACCCTCTTAAACGGCTGTTCTTCGGTGGAATCGGGACTCGAACCTACAACCATCCGGTTCCGAAGATGAGACCTTACCGCCAGGCCACCACGGCATCACTCTTTTTCTGGTTCCGGGTTAAAGTCCAGGTTAAAGGTTCATATTTTGTAGCAATAACACGCTAATGTCTTGCAAGTCATTTTCAGTGGTAACAACCTTATCAGAGATTAGGCGAGAACGTTTTAGGGAGACCAACCCTTGGGGTTTTTAAATTTTAATTTTAAATGCTAGCATTTTTCGCAGTAACCACCAAAAATATTGTAGTACAAATAATTATGCACCATCTTAAGTTTTCAAAAAAAAAACCAATTATTGTTTAAACTATATTAAAGATTTCATGGTATAAATATCTTTTCTATGTTCAATTCATTTTAAAAGACACTGTTTTAATCCCTTGTTTTAAAATCAAACTTAAGAATTTTGAACGAATATTAAGCGAATCACGAGATACAATAAATAGTTTCTTTCATAACCATTTTGAAGGAACACCAAGTTTTACCGTTCTTAATGAATACTCGAATCTAATATACAAAAATGAATATTTGTTTGTCCGTATTTTATATACTTCTTCTTGTATACAGCCGACCACCAAGCCACCACAGAACGTAACACAATTGACAGGATTTTCTGTGGTTGACTGCTGAATAAGTATTGTATTTTATGTACTGTCGTATCGTTCGCCCTATTTCGATAAAACATTGCTAAAATATCGTTTGATTTCACTTAATATTATTATTTTTTGGTGGCAGCAACTCGCCGGGTACCAGCTAGTTAGTTATAAATATCTAATTCTTCAATTATCTTAAGTCTGCAAATCATCACGAGATTAAAACATTGACTGCTAATAACGAGATATCTCGTACATTGCGTTCTTTTCTAGGACGCCAACTACGAGTTTTTTCGTTCTGTTTTTACATGCCGTTTGTGTGCAGCTACGAATAAACTCGTGGTATTACAGTGCTCATATCGATTGAGGGCTTCTGGGAAAAAACAAGAAGTCAATGCTGGCTTGCATGAACAGAAAAATTATATAAAAAAGAACAAAAAATATAATTATAAACTGAGTTCTATTTAGTTGGTGTCATTTTAGGACAGATTTATGAAAATTACCGCTGCATTTAACGTGTTTAAACACATTTCAGAGATAAAACACCATATTACACTATTAATTAATTAATATTTGATGAGCTAATGAGCATGTTTTTTGATGTCCTAAATTCTAAGCTGTACAAATACCCGATTCTAGATGAAAAATGCCTAATATGAGTCTTCATGTTGTCTGCTTCCATCCAATTTTAAAGATATATAGTTTTTTCAACAATTTTTTCATCAACGATGAATAGAAAAAGCGAGATTTTTTCTGTCATTTTAGCTTCTAAATAGCTATTAAATATTTATTTATATAAATATAAATTTTGATGGAGGCACCAAACATTCACTGTTTCACACAGATAATTTTGATTAATAAATAATTGTATTTGGTTCATTTCTTGTTGAGTTATGATTGTTCGAAGGAAGCAACATAATGGAAAAATATTCTTCATAAAAAGAGTTAAAAAAAACAACATAAAGAAATTAAAGTTTTTAGTAGAAATACCTCCAGAAAGATCTTGATAGTTCGAGAAATTTTGCGAATATTGACAAAATTTTGGTATCTTTTGAAAGCTAAGGGATCTGAGAACATTTTCCACAATACAAAAAGTATTAGATGTTTTGAACGATTTTCGAAGTTTCAAATGTCTACGTACACCTTAGTATATTTATATTTATAGAAGTCGCTACAAGCCTAAATCGGGCACCATAGGAAAAAACTTTCCCTACTTAATTAACCAAAACTTAAATTAACTATCTTGTCTATAAATCATCACGAGATTAAAAGTATCGGATTTCAGCAAGATATTTCAAGATACACAAAGTAATTCCAAACCTTAAACCTTCGAATCGAACGAATGGAATGGGAATCTTTCCATCCCCCAATAGATACAACAAATAATTTCTTTCATTACCATTCTGAAAGAACACCAATTCTTAATGAATACTCGAATCTAATATACAAAAATGAATATTTGTTTGTTCGTATTTTATATACTTCTTCTTGTATACAGCCGACCACCAAGCCACCACAGAACGTAGCACTATCGTCATATGGACAGGATTTTTTGGGGTCGGCTTTTAAATAAGTATTGTATTTTATGTACTGTCGTGCCGTTCATCCTATTTCTCTAAAACATTGCCAAAACTATCGTTTGATTGCACTTAATATTATTATTTTTTGGTGGCAGCTACTTGCCGGGAACTAACTAATTATGATTAATTAATTCTTCTATTTTGCTTAATCTATAAGTCAAACAAGATTAAAAGTATCGAATTTCAACAAGACATTTCAAGACCTACAAAGTAATTCCAAACCTTAAATCTTCGAATCGAACGAATGGAATGGGAATCTTTCCATCCCCCAATAGATACAACAAATAATTTCTTTCATTACTATTCTGAAAGAACACCAATTCTTAATGAATACTCAAATCTAATATACAAAAATGAATATTTGTTTGTTCGTATTTTATACACTTCTTCTTGTATACAGCCGACCACCAAGCCACCACAGAACGTAGCACTATCGACATATCGACAGGATTTGCTATGGTCGACTGCTGAATAAGTATCATATTTTATGTACTGTCGTATCGTTCGTCCTATTTCGATAAAACATTGCCAAACGATTGTTTGATTTCACTGAATATTATTATTTTTTGGTGGCAGCAATGCACCAAGTACCAATTACTTATAAATATTTAATTGTTCTATTATATTAAATCTATAAATCAAACAAGATTAACCCCTTAACGGTTGCATCATTTTGAAGAAAATGGTCATAAAAGTGCCTATTTTTTTTATCCAAGAAAATTATACAAAACTGAGTGTATGTACAATATTTGTATTCATTTTTAATTTTTTAGTTCATTTTTAGTTTGAGATTAAAAAAAGAAATCGAAAAATCCAACATTCAGGGTTATTATGACTGAATGTTAGCTTTCCAACATAGAGAGAAAATAAATAAGTGTTTTAAGCATTCAAACATCATTTTAATGCATTTACAAATAATGTAAATAAATACTAGTAACCTTTTCTCGTGTGATACATTTTAAAGCGTGAGATGCATTGGCCAGCATCACAATCAGGACAATAGTACCGAGTTTCCTTTCTGCTGACATCTAGTTTAAAATTAATGAGCTATCTCTAAAAACACAACAAATAGTCTAGGGCATCCATCTGGCGTATATATTGAGAAATAAACGTGATTCTGGGCATAAGAAAGGGATTGTTTTAATATTTTTGGCGCATTACTTTCGAATAGGCCAGCCCGGAAATATCGCGGGCTCGAAAAATAGAGGTAGAAATGTCACCCCGTCATTTTCACGGGGGCGAGAAGGAAGGGGTTAAAAGTATCGGATTTCAGCAAGACATTTCAAGATCCACAAAGTCATTCCAAACCTTAAACGTTTGAATCGAACATGGACTGCCCAATCCATCTTTCCATCCACCAATAAACGCCACATACTTACAACCACTTAATTCCAACTATGACAAGTTGTCACTGCAGATAGCAATGTCCATTTTAAATGTGACTGATTGCACCTTAAACATGGAATAATAACCTTGCTTCTACAACATCTTAGAACATGAGAACAATTTCGGAAAATAGAACGTCCACCCCTGAAGGCCCGAGGAAGAGTTCTCGGTAATAGAGACATCCGAGGACCACCGGACAGACAGGCATTTGACGGATCGCTGGAGCAAATTGCAGCTCATTAGTGGCAGCAATTACCAGCAGATGTTTTCAGCGGCCACTGAGCAGACGATTATGGGGAAGGAAGGAAGAGGGTGTTGTTCTCTTGGAACGAAGAACAAAACGACTTTTTGGCCGTCAATCACACAGCGTCACGCTTTTATTGGAGAAGGGAAAGGAGGCAGTGGTTTTGATCTAGTGAAACTAGGAATAAATATTTTCGATTGTTGGGAAATTCTTGAGTTATTTTTGATTAGTTTAGTTTAGTTATAGTAACGTCCCGTTGTAAAGCAACACTAGGGCTATTTTGGGACGGATCTCATCATTTTAAACCGCTGCCAGATGACGAGGATGATACCTGAACTGGCACCTCCCTCTTCACACCACACCAGTGGGAGGACGTTTGGCCTGACAGATTTAACGTGCAAGAGACCCCCCCACACACGACAGTGTGAGGAGGAATCGAGTCTCAAACCTGAAATCCTCCAGTTCCAAAGTCTAGATCTTACCACCAGGCCACCATGGCCGCAGAATTATTAAGCTGTCGCTCTGAAATAACGCCGACAAAGGATTAGATATAGATTTTATTTGAGAAATCTAAGTACAGTGATCGATCTACCCAAAGTCTTGTGATGGAAACTTTCGTAAAGGGTGATATGATGATTTCTTGTTTTAATATCTATAGGTTACAGTTTCTCAAAATGGATACAGTTTGCTAAAATATTTCCTATTTGAGAGTGTGATATTGAATCGTCAAAGTCTTTGATTGAGACTAAAATGTGCAAATAGCTGAACGCACGAAATTCAGATCAAAGAGTTTCGACTAATATTTGGACTGCATTCCGAATGCAACGCCTTTATGGAATCGTTTCTTTTCGTTTAAATAAATGTTTGCTCTTCAATCTCACCATTTGAGGATCCTCTTTTCAATTTTCAAACGTGAAATATTCTCCCGTCTCGAATCTCTCTCTCTCTCTCTCTCTCTCTCTCTCTATATATATATATATATATATATATATATATTTTTATGTGGTTTTACTTTATATATTTTTGCTTTATTTAGTGGTGTTTTTAAATGTTGCTTTGTTTTTGTGTTTTTGCTGTTAAAATTGGTATGTCCCTAATTTTCAGGTCATTATGTGTCAATACTGTTGGACACTGTCCAATTTCCTCAAGGAAAAAAATGCCTTATTTTGAATCCTTGCCTGAGGGTGACCCTTGAAAAAGTCTTGAGCCCGGATTCTTTTCCTATTTGTTGTCATTTTCATTATGTTGTATTCCTTTTTACTTGGCTTATATTGATGAATTATTTAGATCCATCTGTATATTAGTAGAAGCTGCGTTCGCTCTCATTAAATACAATGATAGTTTTTTAAATTTTAAACTTGTTCGAATCCGAAATAATAGTTTCGATTGCAATTTTTAGTTTCATTTGCTTAATTATATTCATTTAAATTTGTTTCAGAAGTAGGTTTTATTTCATTCAATTTTTATTTTTGTTTACTTTTTGTTGTTTAATTCTGAATGATATTTTAATTATTTAATGTTAGTTAAACATTAGTTTCGATTTAATTTTTGGTGATTCTGGTAATGGATTTTAATTACTTAACATTAATGTTAGATTCCGTTCGCCAGATTTCCGCACCCCACCAGCAAAGAGAATCTTTTCGACACAGATTAAAGTTTCATAGTTTTTTTTTTTCCAATTCATAATTTTTTTTTATTATTATTTTTCAATTCATGGTTTTTTATTTTTTTGAAAATAATGTTTTTTTTTATAATTTTGCTATTCATTTTATTATTATTTATTATTTATTTAGTTTATTATTATTATTATTATTTTCGCTTTCAACTCATCGTTTTTTTATTATTTTACAATTCATGTTTTTTTTATTATTATTATTTTATTATTTTGCAATTCATGGTTTTTTATTATTGTTCAACTCATGTTTTTTTTATTATTTTTCAATTCATGGTTTTTTATTATTGTTCAACTCATAATTTTTTATTATTACTTTGAAATTCATGGGTTTTTTTTTCTTAGTTTAAAAATTAAATCGTGACTTTACGACTGAAATGTCCTTTTGATTCCGAAAACATTAATACAAAAAAAAAAAGAACTAAAAAGTTCATTTCAGCGTTCATGATATGGGGGGGGCATGGAGGGGTGGACCACGGAAGAAGAATACTTGATTTTTGTCGCCCATCACGCACCGCGCGTTAATCTTCTAACAAAAAAAAATCCATCAAAATCGCCTTGATTTTAGACATTCACGTCATTTCTACTGAGCTCTTTGTTTTCGTAATCTCGGAATGAACACGGGTAAAATATCAAGAAAACTCTCTGTTAAAGAACGACACGGAATCGAATGGCTGTAATTAGGCTGCTCAACCCTTGGGGAGTTTCATTCCGAGAACACTGCACGGCGGAGGTCAAATTTTGAGTCATATGAAAATCGAATTCACTTGAAATTGAGTTGATCTTTTTTTAATTTTATGGTTCTGGTTAAAGTGAACTTAATCTTAACCACACCTGTTAATTATCATCATTATTATTGTATTATTCTCTGTGGCAAAGAAATTTGTTATAGTAGATTAGAATAATTATTTATTTTCTTTTAGTAAGAATGCATTAGGTTCTAGCCAGGACTGGCCTTCTCTATAAAGGGGCCCGTGTGCAAAAAACCAATTGGGGCCCTAAATATTCAGCAAACTAAAAAAGAAAAACGAGCACTTGCATATTTATTTAATGATGCGTGATTTTCTCTTCTATCTTCATTACTTCAGGAAATTTTCCAATTTCTTTTCCGATACTTGGTATAACAAGAGCTCATGGTTTACATCTAAGGATAGTTGCAGGAATATTCCAATTATCTAAAAAAGTTTTTTTTAAAAAAAATAAAATCTCAACCGCATTTATTGACCAAGGATTCATCTCCAAATAACTCGCCGAGGAGAAAATAGATTCTCTAGAAATGCTAAATCCAAGTGAAAGGTTTATATTGTGTAGCTGTAGTACGAAAATGCCATGCAAGTCATTCTCAAGGGTAACAACTTTATGACAGATTTTGGGAGAACGTTTTCGGGGGACCAAGCCTGGGGCTTTTATATTTTAATTAAATTTAAACGTTTTTCGCAGTAACTACCAAAAATATTGTAGTACAAATCATTTTACACCATTTTAATTTTCCAAAATTAACTTTTCAACTGTATTAATGATTTAATGGTAAAAATATATTTTCTATGTTTACTCAATTTTAACAGAAAATATTTTAATCGCATTTTCAAAAAAATTAAATTTGAGAATACTGAACGAATATGAAACGAATCAAGAGACGCAATAAACAGTTTCTTTCATTACCCTTCCGAAAAAACACCAATTTTAACAATTCTAAAAGAATACACAAACTTAATATATAAAAAGGGATATTTGTTTGTTCGTATTTTATATACTGGCTTACCGTTCATCCCATTTCGATAAAACATTGTCAAATGATTGATTGATTGCACTTAATATTATTTTTTTCGGTGGCAACAAAACCCTGGGTACCAACTACACTGATGGAAAAAAAATCCCAACACTAGGAAGGAGTTGTGCTTGATAAACAAAATTTGGTAGGCGTGTTTATACATCTGAAAGATGACGTCGATTCAAATTTCGAGCTATGCGCTTAAGTGTGGCGCTAGTAGCGACACTATGAAAATGAGATTTGCTTTAAATAAGCGTTGTAAGGTTCGTGATCGTTATTTACAGTTGAGATTTGACGTAGTGGGTTAATGTTAGTCAAGGATGCCTCTGAGAAGACGAAGAAGCCATTATCAACAGCTCACTGAGTTTGTACGAGGTCGTGTTGTAGGGCTACGAGAAAGTGGGTTTTCTTTCCGCGATATTGCTGAAAGACTTGTCAGGAATGTATCCACTGTGCATGAGTATTGGTGGCAGTGGTCAAGGGAAGCTTCAAGAAGACCAGGTTCCGGGCGGCCACGTGGTACTACTGAGAGGGAAGACCGTCGTATTCGGCGTATGGCTGTGGCTAATCGAACTGCGTCTGCAGTTGAAATTCGAGTTGCAGTTGGCACCACAGTGACACAACGAACTGTTACAAATCGGTTATTTCAAGGACAGCTCCGAGCCAGACGCCCTGTACAGTGCATTCCACTCACTCCAAAACATTGCCGTTTGCGACGTGAGTGGTGTCAAGCTAGAGCTCATTAGAGGACAGAGTGGAGATCGGTTGTGTTTTCTGATGAAAGCCGGTTCTACCATGGTAGCAGTGATAGCCGTTTGTTGGTTAGAAGGAGGCCAGATGAACGCCTGCTAGTGACCTGTCAGCCGCCTAGACACACAGGGCCTACTCCTGGAGTTATGGATTGGGGAGCAATTTCGTTTGACAGCAGGTTATCCCACGCACCCTGACTGCAAATTTGTACGTCAGTCTAGTGATACAACCTGTTGTGCTGCCATTCATGAACAGCGTTCAAGGAGGTGTTTTCCAACCGGATAACGCTCGCCCTCATACCGCTGTTGTAACCCAACATGCTCTACAGAGTGCCGACATGTTGCCTTGACATCATTGGACGACAACTCCAGCGTCATCCACAACCAGCATTAACCGTCCCGGCATTGACCGCCCAAGAGCAATAGGCATGGAGCTCCATACCACAAACTGATAATCGACACCTGTACGACACAATGCATGCACGTTTGCATGCTTGCATTCAAAATTCTGGCAGTTACACCGGTTACTAATGTACCAACATTTCACATTTGAAATGGCTCTTCTCGCCAATGGCTCTACCTGTGATCTTGAAGCTTTAATCAATTAAATATGTTACCTAGACAAATGTATTCCTAAAATTTCATTACTGTACAATACTTTTTTCTTGGTGTTGGGATTTTTTTTCCATCAGTGTAGTTTACTTGTAAGTGAGGAAAATTCATAGACAGCTAGTTCTTTAAAGGCCTTATCACACGGTGAAATATCGTTAGCACTTTTCCGTTTCTACCCTCAAAAACCGGTCAAGCAAATATTTCACAATCGACCACTTTTTCGAACCAGCTAGAAAATGCCGTCGGAAATAATGTCCGCAAACGAAATTCAACCAATCATGTGAAACTTTGAAGTGACGTCACTTCCGTTGTCGTTTGCTGACGGAAAGTGCAGACGACATTTGCTGTGTAATAAGGCCTTAAAAGCACAAACTTCACTTCATCTGTATTTCTTCAGACCGTATTTCTTTGTCAATTTCACCCTCCAACTCTTTTAGAACGTAAGGTATATTACTACCTTCAAATTGTTCTGAAAGGGAGAGGGGGCGTTATCTTTACCATCTGCAACATCGGACCTAACAATGTACCTACCAGACCCAAACTCAACCCATAGTTCAACAGAGGGGTATGATTCTACAATACCCACTTTGGTCATGACAGCTAAAGATTTTCAAGCAGATGGGATGGTTTAGGAAGTTAAAACGCAGAAGATAAATTACCAAACAATAACCTTTATTACAGGGTACCGGGGTGGCCACTTCCCTTTGACCCATCCCCGTTTCTTTTCTACCCCAGTGGGTAAACATGGAACAAGCTTTGCAAAGATTCGATTTGGTGCGGGGTGGTCCTTTCCCTTATCTTTGCTCAGCCTTGCAGGAGATTACTAATTTGCTCACTAGGGATAAAGGATTAGGGGTTGTTGGAACCTGGTGTCGGTCGCAAAGGGTTCGAGGTGTGCTTCTGTTTCTTGTTCGATACTGCTACGTTCGGTGGTGGCGGGGTGGTCGGCTGTACACAAGAAGAAGGAGGTAGGCTTCTGTATTTTGTAGATGCTGCTACGTTCAGTGGTGGTGGGTTGGTCTGCCTTATTGGTGGTTGGAACCTGGGGTTGGCCTCAAAAGGTTGGAAGTGTGCATCTGTTTTCTTGTTCGATACTGCTACGCTCAGTGGTGGCGAGGTGGTCGACTGCATACGAGAAGAAGGTAGGCTTCTGTGTCCCGTCGATGCTGTTACGTTCAGTGGTGGAGCGTGGTTGGCTGTGTACAAGAAGAAGGTATACTTCTGTTTCTTGTTCGATACTACTACGTTCAGTGGTGACGAGGTTGTCGGCTGCATACGAGAAGAAGGTGTGCTTCTGTTTCTTGTTCGATACTGCTACTTTCAGTGGTGGTGGGGTGGTTGGCTGCATACGAGAAGAAGGTAAGCTTCTGTTTCTTGTCGATACTGCTGTGTTCAGTGGTGGTGGGGTGGTCGGCTGTATGCAAGAAGAAGAAGGTATACTTCTGTTTGCTGTCGATACTGCTACTTCCAGTGGTGGCGGGGTGGTCGACTATGTGTAAGAAGAATAGAGTATACTTCTGTTTCGTCTGTCGATACTGCTACGTTTGATGGTGGCGTGATGGTCGACTGTGTGCAAGAAGAAGAAGGTGTGCTTCTGTTTGATTGCAATACGTAATGGGGTGGTATATCAGTTTTGGAAGGAATGTGATAGTGCATTGCATAAAGGTGAATCCGTAACCGGAAGTGGGGAAGTAAATCAGTTGGCGAAAGTGGTGGACTAAGGCCCCTGGGGTTTCTCGGCTCCTTTGATGCCTGAGCATTTTACTGACAGATTTGTCGGTAGAATCAAAGGAACCCAGAACCCCACAAGAGGGGTCGAAGGGAGAACGCGTGGTGAGAGAGACGCTCTGTAGGAACGGCTTTTAACATGTACCAGAACGAGGCTCGTTCGGCGGAATCGGGTCTCCAACTTGAAACCCTTCGGTTCAGATGCCGAGACCTTACCAACAGTCTGGAGTGAGGATGGCGTAGACTGATTGCGAATGAATGTTAGAAAAAAAATGTCATGTATTGACGCGACAATCTTCCAAGTAGCGACATAAAGTAAGTGTCGTTTCTTTCGGCACTTGCCATTGGACAATCCCATTTTTTCGAAGATAGTTATTTAAGCCGATAGGGAGCGTCTCTTGCCTTAATAGCGAAAGCTAGGGACAATAATGATACTTTGTCACTCAAGCATCACTCATTCGCTTGCACAACCCCCTTTTTACAGTGCAGACACACTCACGCATACAACAGAGGAAGAACAAACGTGTCCAGAAACGTTAACAAACGTGCTCTCTTGCACAACCCCTTTTTACTGTGTGTACGCATTCACGCTTACAACAGAGGAAGAAATCAATTCACCCAGATCACGGAGAGGATGTAATACCCCTATGCCCGGATGTCGGCCCTTGAAAGAAATGTGATGTATTGACGCGACATAACGTAATTGTGAATATGTGTTTTGTTATTTCTTACGGCACTTGCTATTGAACAAGCCCGTGGTGACGTAGACAGTGATTTAAGTGAATAGGGAGCGTGTTTGGATTTTTTCCAGTGGCGCCATCTAAGTCCAAGAGTACGACTTTTCCACTCACCCTTCACAACCCTTCTTAAGGGGCGAACTTCAATCAAGCATTTTCATTCATTCAACCACAGATCGTCAAAAGACCTGAATTAGAGAGCGATCCCCTCTAAACCAGTATCCCTAGCAGTGATACTCTCGACATGAAGGAGTTTGTGGCCACTACAGATTTATAAGTGCATCAATCACTACCACACACGGAGAATCTTCGGCTGACGGATTCGAAGTCATAACCTCACGAACACGAGTCCAATGGAAAACCACCCAGGCTATCCCGGCTTGTGAATATGTTTTATGTGACTTTTAAACCTTATCCCACGGCAAAATATCGTCCGCACTTTTCGTAAGCAATCGACAGCGAAAGTGGCTTTGGTATCGAAGTTTCACCTGATTGGTTGAATTTTGTTTTACAGTCAATATTTCCATCACCATCGTCAGTATTTTCAAGCTAGTTAAAAAAAAAGTGGACTATGACGAAAAACTTGCTTGATGGTTGAAACGGAAAGTTGCTGACGAAAAGTGCGTACTATATATCCCAGTGTCATAAATTCCTTAGGTTACGAGTTCAAATCCGCCAGCCGAAGACTCCTTGTGTGTGATGATGACTGGGCTTACGTATAAATCTGTAGTGGTCACAAAGTCCTCCGTGTCTAGAGTAATAACAGAGGGGATCGTTCTCTGATATATGTCTAAATGACGATCTGTGTTTGAGTGAGTGAAAAATGCATGAATGAAAGTTCGCCCCGTAAAAAAGGGTTGAGTGGCAAAGTCGTACTCTTGGCCATAGATGTCGCAAAATCAAGAGATATTCCCTAAAAATATAAATATAATATATATATAAATCCCTATTGGCTCCAATCACTGTCTACGTCACAGTGGGCTTATCCAATCGCAAGTGCCTTAAGAAACAACAGGGTAAGGTCTCTGCTTCGGAAAGGGAGGATTTCAGGTTCGAGACCCGATTCCACTGAAGAACCGTCGTATGAGGGGGTCTCTTGCTCGTTAAATCTGCCAGGACAAACGTCCTCGGGGGGGGGGGGGGGGGGGGGGGGTGCCAGCTCCGGTGTCGTCCTCGTCATCTGACCATGGATCAAAATGACGAGGTCCGTCCCAAAATAGCCCTCGTGGTACTTTAAAACGAGACGTTAATATAAATAAATTAAATCTAAATAAGAAACACATGTATTGCAGACACTTATTAAATTTAAACCCCAAATCCTGTCTGATTATATCCGATTCGAATGAAATATTTAGAAATTCGGAATAAAATTAAATCATTCGTTCATCTGTCGCTAATTATTGCTTTATTCACATGCCCAGGATAAAATCATTTGGTTGAAAAATGATCTCTATTTATATTAACTCAAAAGCAAACGTTTATTTAAGTTTGGGGGAAGGGTGATAGGAAGGGGCGTTCCACGAAGACACAAAGACATTCTCGGAATTCGAATTCAAATCGGAATCCTTTGATCTCTTTCCGTTTCCGAATGCCGTTTCGTTTCAAGTCCGATGCATTAATGTTGGAGGAAATCCTCAGATCGATTGCGTGAACCCTCACATCAATCGGGGCTTTGGATTGGATTGATTATTTTTGAAAAATATTCATCAATGAGAATTGATAACTAGACTGTGGTGTGTGATTGCATTCTTTTTTGAAGATAAGGTATCCGACAACGTTAGAAGGATTATTTTTAAAAAATTGAATTTTTTAAAATGTATTTAAAACTATGGTTCTTAAATGTATTGTCAGTTATAATACAAAATACTACAAATACAACGAAATTATTTGAAAATCAAATTTGAGTTTAGTTTGGTTATATTAACGTCCCGTTTAAAGCAACACGAGGGCTATTTTGGGACGGACCTCGTCCTTTTGAACCACGGTCAGATGACGAGGACGACACCTAAACTGGCACACCCCTCTCCACACCAACGGGAGGACGTTTGGCCTGACAGATTGAACGTGCAAGAGACCCCCTCACACGAAGAATCTTCGGTGGAATCGAGTCTCGAACCTGAAACCCTCCGGTTCCGAATCCGAGACCTTACCACCAGGCCACCACGGCTCCAAATATACTTCGAGAAATAGGAAAATTTATAGTACATTTTAATGAAATTGAACTAAAACGGTGAACACTCTACACAAAATGGTAATGCAGCCATCCTATTTTTCTTCGTACACAAGTTATAGAATACAATGATGAATGAAATGAACCAAAATCTAAGAAATATTTTGAGATGCAAAGAAGTGATGGGGAAAAATATGCGTATATATGCATTTTTACTACAAATCCACAACTATTTTTTTCTACAAACGCCTATAAATGGAAAAGTATTTCACCAACAATAAACCTTTTGGTTCATTTCATTGTCCATATTGTTTAGAACACACCCTGACATTTTGATGCAAATACCTCTAAGAGTTTTTGAGATATCATGTTAGCGGTATGGAATTTTTACGAAAGTTAATGTTTCCGAGAAAAGGGAAGTGAAAGACAAATTTTAGCTGAAAAATAGGTGACCCTGGAGGATAGGTGAGGCCTTCATTTTCCTAGAAAATATTAACTGTTTTGAAAAGAGGAAAGTTACTGTGGATTCTGTTTTGAAATTAAGGTTTTGCAAGTTCGTATTTTAAATTCGTTTTATTACCATTTTTTCATTTTTTAAATTCGTTTTATTACCAGTATTTCGTTTTTTAAATTCGTTTTATTGTCATTATTTTATTTTTTAAATTAGTTTTATTGTCATTATTTCTTTTTTAAAAATTTGTTTTATTACCATTTTTTCGTTTTTTAAAAATTTGTTTTATTGCCATTTTTTCGTTTTTTAAATTTGTTTTATTACCAGTATTTTGTTTTCTAAATTCGTTTTATTACCAGTA
>JAPMOQ010047399.1:25161-46572 GCA_026543055.1 Argiope trifasciata | reverse complement strand
CTTATTTTAATTTCAGGATTAGGAATAAAGTGGGAAATAACTTTTCCTTTTTTGGACATATACCATCTGTCAAACCATTGCAATTTTATTTCTTCTCTCCATTCCCCTTTTAAGACACCACTTGATTTGGGGACATTAGAAGGACCACTGGCTACCAAACGATAAATGAGAACAACGATAAAAACGAATGTGACGATCTGTCCCTTCGATCAAGAACCCCTTCCCCACCTCCTTAAAATTCGAATCTTCAGCACAAAGCGATTGTGGGTGGCAAACGATTTTGCATACTCAGCTCTGGTAGAAAAAAGTATTGTGAAAAACACAACGGATAATGAGATATAAAAAAGGGGGGGGGGAACGAACAATGGCGTTCCTTTTTTGCATACACCCCATCGTAGGGGGGATCTGGTTTTTCTTTATCTTTGTCACGTTCTTAAGTTTTAGACGCATCTTCTTGGAAATCTTGGTCAGATCCACTCCCACCCCAACTTTTTTTGTCTTCGCGCTACCACCTTGCTTCACTTTTTTTTTTATCTCTCCTTCCAACTTCCTTTCTTCGTAGATTTGCAGACGATTCTGTTAGGGTAGAGGACCCTACTAGTGCTAATCTCACTTTGACCTTTAAAAGCGCAGCGTGGAAGAAATTTGCAAAATTGCATTATCATAAAGAAAAAGCACGGTGGAATTGAAATCTATGCAGACTTTTACGAAAACGAAATAGCTTTACGAAAACGAAACAGCTTTGTTCTTTAAAATCTGCAATTCGTGTTGCTAGTTCTGCATTTTATTTTACTTTTATTCCATTTTTTTATTCCTTAGAATAATATATAATTTCATTTATTCTGTTTTTATTGGTATCCGATTGGATGTCAGGTTTTTTTGTCTGTATTCGAAATCTTTTTTTTTTCTTAATACAAAAAAAAAAAAAAAACCAAGCTGATGTTTTCTGATTAGAATCTGAAAAAAATCTTATTCAGAATCTAAGAATGGTAGACAAATATTTGATTTGATTTCAGCAAAAAGTTTCGCATCAATTCACTCTTTAATATTATTTTTATTTTTTTAATAAATGGAAATATATGTTGGATCGAATATTATAGCATATTTGGATTGAATATCAAGTTTACTGAATATTTTTTGTCTGAATTTCAATACCGTTTCGATTGTATTAAAAGAAATTGCAACTAGAAATTTCTTAAGATATCCTACTATGTTAAAAACGCTGGGTATCGACCACATTAGTGAATTTTTTAAGGTATCCGATTATGTTAAAAACACTACTTATCGACCACCTTGACGAATTTTTTAAACTGTTATTTCTTGTAATTCAAACATTCCTCTTTCCAAAACAGTTTATCTTTTTTCAGAAAAGGAAGACTTGAGCGATTGCCCAGGGTCACAATTATTTCAGCTAAAATTTGTCTTTCACTTCAATGTTCTCAAAACTTTCATTTTCATAAAAATTCTTCACCGTCAACATGATAGCTCAAAAACTAATATATGTATATCTCAAAAAAATCTCTCTCTCTCTCTCTCTCTATATATATATATATATACATAGATAGATAGATAGATAGACAGACAGACAGACAGATAGATAGATAGATAGATAGATAGATAGATAGATAGATAGATAGATAGATAGATAGATAGATAGATAGATAGATAGATAGATAGATGGATGGATACACTGATGGAAAAAGAAATCCCAACACTAGGAAGGAGCTGTGCTAGATAAACGAAATTCGGTAGGCGTGTTTATACATCTGAAAGATGACGTCGATTCAAATTTCGAGCTGCGCGCGTAAGTGTGGCGCTAGTAGCGACACTATGAACACGCAAATGAGGTTTGCTTTAAATAAACACTGTAAGGTTCGTGATCGTTATTTTCAGTTGAGATTTGACGTAGTGGGTTAATGTTAGTCAAGGATGCCTCTGAGAAGACGAAGAAGCCATTTTCAACAGCTCACTGAGTTTGAACGAGGTCGTGTTGTAGGGCTACGAGAAGGTGGGTTTTCTTTCCGCGATATTGCTGAAGACTTGTCAGGAATGTATCCATTGTGCATGAGTATTGGTGGCAGTGGTCAAGGGAAGCTTCAAGAAGACCAGGTTCCGGGCGGCCACGTGGTACTACTGAGAGGGAAGACCGTCGTTTTCGGCGTATGGCTGTGGCTAATCGAACTGCGTCTGCAGTTGAAATTCGAGTTGCAGTTGGCACCACAGTGACACAACGAACTGTTACAAATCGGTTATTTCAAGGACAGCTCCGAGCTGGACGCCCTGTACAGTGCATTCCACTGATTCCAAACCACTGCCGTTTGCGACGTGAGTGGTGTCAAGCTAGAGCTCATTAGAGGACGGAGTGGAAATTTGTTGTATTTTCTGATGAAAGCCGGTTCTGCCTTGGTCGCAGTGATAGCCGTTTGTTGGTTAGAAGGAGGCCAGGTGAACGCCTGCTAGTGACCTGTCTGCGGCCTAGACACACAGAGCCTACTCCTGAAGTTATGGTTTGGGGAGCAATTTCGTTTGACAGCAGGAGCACTCTCCTGGTTATCCCTGCAAATTCGCAACACCCTGACTGCAAATTCGTACGTCAGTCTAGTGATACAACCTGTTGTGCTGCCATTCATGAACAGCATTCAAGGGGGTGTTTTCCAACAGGATAACGCTCGCCCTCATACCGCTGTTGTAACCCAACATGCTCTACAGAATGTCGACATGTTGCCTTGGCCTGCTAGATCACCAGATCTTTCTCCAATCGAGCACGTATGGGACATCATTGGACGACAAATCCAGCGTCATCCACAACCAGCATTAACTGTCCCTGCATTGACAGCCCAAGTGCAACAGGCATGGAACTCCATCCCACAAACTGATATCCGACACCTGTACGACACAATGCATGCACGTTTTCATGCTTGTATTCAAAATTCTGGTGGTTACACCGGTTTCTAATGTACCAACATTTCACATTTGAAATGGCTCTTCTCGCCAATGGCTGTACCTGTGATCTTGAAACTTTAATCAATTAAATATGTTATCTAGACAAATGTATTCCTAAAAGTTCATTACTGTACAATAATTTTTTCTTGGTATTGGGATTTTTTTCCAATATATATATATATGTGTGTGCGTGCGTGTGTGTGTGTGTGAGTATGTGTGTGTGTGTGTGCGTGTGTATGTGTATGTATATATATGTGTGTGTGCATGTATATATATATATATATATATATATATATATATATCTGTGTGTGTGTGTGTATAAGTAAACAACCGTATAAGCATTAAATAATTAAAACCCATTTCCTGAGTCAACACAAATTAAATCGACACTAATTAGGTTGAAATCGAAATTAAAATTTAATTGAGAATGAACCTACAAAAAGTTCACAAAATGAGAAGTAAATGAATAAGAACTAATTAGTGAAACAAATCTAAATTAATATAATTAATAAAATGATGTAAACGAAAATAAAACGACTCTCATTACGGAAACGAAACTAAAATTGGAATCGAAACTAAAAATCATTACTTATTCAAACAAGTTTAAAAATTAAAATTTTAAAAAATCCATCATTGTTTTTAGTGAGCGCAAATGCAGCTACAACTAAAATACAAATGAATCTAAATTAATGAACAAAATAATCCAAGCAAAAAGAAACACAACCGAATTATATATATATATACAGAGAGAGAGTATATCAAGATTTTTCTTGGAATTTGGTTCATTTCCTTCATCATTCTATTCTGTAACTCGTGTGCAAAGAAAAATAGGATGGCTGCATTACCATTTTGTGTAGAATGTTGACCAATTTAGTTAAATTTCATTAAAACTTACTACACATTTTCCTATTTCTCAAAATACATTATATTTTTCAAATAATTTACTTGTGTTTATAGTATTTTGTATTATAATTGACAATACATCTACAAACTGTTGTTTTAAATAGTTTTTAAAAAATACAATTTTTCAAAACTTTTCCTTGAATGTAGTCGGATACCTTAAGTGTTTCTAAAATAAGACCAAAAAAAAAAAGAAGAAGAAGAAGAATATTGTAATAAAATTAACAATCATATTTTTTCTTACATCATTTATATCATCTTATGTATGAGATGCCAATTTGTATTGCAATCAAAATTATTTTTTTCTTGACAAAATGCATGGCTTATATACTGACTTTACTACAACAACAGGATTCCTTATTGATATTTTATGTTGCTATTCAAATAAATTTTTCTCATGTTTCTATTAATACCAGTTTATTTATCAGCATTTCTTTTATTTTTGCTGTTATTCCATGTAGAAAAATTTAAATAAGTATAAAAAATATAATAAGTATATGCAGTAAGTAAATATAATAAGTATAAGTCAGATCTATTAACCACCCAATGACTCATCAAAGAGACCCAACAGATTTAGCGAAGATGCTACATTCAAGCTAAATGTTAATATTTCGTAGCTACTGCACGTAAATGCAATGCGAGCCTTTTTCTGAGGTAACAGTTTCATTAGAGAGTGCGCGAGAAAGTTTGAGGGGAACTAATCCTATAGATTTGAAAATTTAACTAAACATTTAATAAAATGTTTGCCTTTTTTGAAGAAAATATTAGAGTACAAATAATTTTAAACCATCTTACTTTTCAAAAAAAAATAAATTCAATTATATTAATAATTTCACGATGTGAATATTATTTTTAATGTTTAATAAATTTTAAAATAAAATAATTTAATCACTTTTTCTAATATTAAACTTGAGAATTTTATCAGAATATGAAACGAATCATGGGACACAATAGATAGTTTCTTTCATGACCCTTCTGAAAGAACACCAAGCATTACAATTCTAAAAGAATACACAAATCTAACACATAAAAATGAATATTTGTTTGAAGAATAGAATAATAAAAAATATAATTAATATTATTTGAGCTTCTCCTTTATACATCCTTCCATTTCACTGAATGCATTCACTGTTGATAAGAAAAGAAATGTCATTCTTAATGAAACAAGACAAATATTTCGAACTCCAAGCGATATTTCCGAGAATATTTCTTCGACATTCTATGAATAATATAATATTCTAAATATTTTATGAATATAATATTCTAAATATTCTATGAATATAATATAAATATTCTATGAATATAATATAAATGTTCTATGAATATAATATGAATGTAATATTCTACGAATATAATATTCCATGAATATAATATTCTAAGAATTTAATATGAATATAGTATTCTATGAATATAATATTTTAATATGAATATATTATTCTACGTGTATAATATTCCATGAATATAATATGAACATATGAATATAATATTCTAATATAAATATAATATTCTAATATAATACTCTATGAATATAATATGAATATAATATTCTATGAATATAAGAGAACAAACAAAATCTGCAAAGTTCATTACCTCTTGAAAGACAAGTTTTTTTAAAAAATGTGTTTTTGGAAATGTTTTGATGCAAAATCTATTCTAACAAATTGGTGTGCTTTATCAAAGATTCTATAATGACATTAAACATTGAAATAACAGATCAGCGGACATTTGTTTTCATGTAAAGCAGTTTTTTTAAAAATCAGAGACACGCAACAAAAGTTTGAGTTCAAAAGTTTAAAATTCTGAAATTGTTTTTACTACCATATCTGGAAATGTGTTCTTTCCACTGCAAATCTAAAAAAGGGCCGTATTAAATCATTGCTGTTGCCAAAACAGAGATGGAAATATTTCAAAACAAAACCATAAATAATACCTCTGCTGTTTTATCAAATCGTCTGATCTTTTTAAGAAAATATTTCAAATAATTGTACAAATCGTAAAAAAGAATTTATTAATTTTTTTTTTAATTAAAATATTAAAAAAAGTTTTACCTTAAATAATCCATCGTAGTGAATTATTAATAAGTTAGTTTATTTTTCTATTATTACTTAGTGTCCTTTTATTATGTAGGAAATGATGTTGTTTTTGCTTGAGTTTTTTGACTCCTCAAAATGTGAAGGCAACAAACTGTTGAAGTCTCAAAATGCGTAAGCAATAAATTGGCGGTTTATCCCTTTTTAGTTTATTTTATTGTCTGATTTTTTAAAGAAAATATTTCAGTTAATTGTGCAAACCTTAAAAAAGAATTTATCATGAAATTTTCTCTTTTTAACTTAAAAGATTCAAAAAAATTAATCATAAACAATCCATCGTAGTGAATTATCAGTTATCGTTTTTTTAATTTTATTATTATTATTATTTAGAATCCTTTTACCATGTCAGATATATGATGTTATTTACTCTTGAGGGTTTTGACTCCTCAAAATGGGAAGGCAAAAGATTGTTGAAGCCTTAAAATTCGTAGGCAACAAATTGGTGGTTTACCCCTTTTTAGTTAGTTTTATTTTGGAGTTGGTTTTATATTATTATTATTATTTAGAATCCTTTTATCATGTCAGATATATGATGTTGTTTACACTTGAGGTTTTTCACTCCTGAAACTGTGAAGACAACAGATTGTTGAAGTCACAAAATGTGTAGGCAATAAATTGGTGATTTACCCCTTTTTAGTTTGCTTTATTTTGGAGTTGGTTTTATATTATTATTATTATTATTTAGAGTCCTTTTTATCATGTGAGACATGATGTTATTTACTCTTGAGGTTTTTGATTCCTCAAAAGGTGAAGGCAACAGATTGTTGAAGCTTCAAATTGTGTAGGCAATAAATTAGTGGTTTACCCCTTTTTAGTTAGTTTTACTTTGGAGTTGGTTTTATATTATTATTATTATTATTTCTAGTCCTTTTATCATGTGAGACATGATGTTATTTACTCTTGAGGTTTTTGATTCCTCAAAAGGTGAAGGCAAAAAACTGTTGAAGATTCAAAATGCGTAGGCAACAAATTGATGGTTAACCCCTTTTTAGTTAGTTTTATTTTGTAGTTGGTTTTTAGATTATAGATTTTAAACTATCTATCGTCTGCTAAAATAGTTTTTTTTTTGGAGTCGGCTTTCATTGTATAGTTTTTTAAGTAACTATCGTCTATTGTTGAAGTATTTTCCTTAGATATATTTTGTGGAATATTAAACAATATCTTTTAATGTCCCACAACATTAAACAATATAGCGAATATTGATCAATTCATACAGTATTGTATATTTTATGCGATATTATTTAATACAATATTGTGCGATATATATGGTACAATACTGTGCGACAATACTGTACAATATTGTGCGATATCATATGATATTAAACAATATTCTGCAATATTAAACAATATTGAAATATTCCACAATGTTAAACACTTTTGTGAATATTGACATTGTACAATATTACGAATATGGATCAATGTCATACAATATTGTGCGATATGATATGATATCAAGCAATACTCCACAACATTAAACAATAATATTAATATTGATCCATACTATATTTGTGTGCTACTGGTGTGTAATACTCGTTGAAACCGACGCAAATTAATCGTATGAATACATTACGACATGAACATCATACATTTCATATCTCACATCAAGGACACATAACCTTATCCTCCACCCCCTCAAAAAATCGGACGCGAATTCTTCGAATCGGTTTGGCATCCTCTTCAACCTTTTCAACCCCTGCCAATTTCCGAATAACAGCCTGGATGATGGATGCCTCCTGATAAACGACATCAGGGGATCTCTAGAGGGTGATACGTCATCCGCATCAGGGGTGCTCTCCTCTCTCTTTGTCGGTAATGCGATATTCCACCCCCACCACCACCAAACGATTTTTTTTTTGTCCTTCGTATTTTTAAAAAAACTTATTATTGGATATCATTCATACATAAAGAAGCATTTGTGGCTAACCCTAGTTTGTCGACGCTGAATTGATGCCATCATCTTCTCCACCCCCCTGAAGGGGGGGGGGGATAAATGAGCCCCCGCTTATGAATATTCTCAAAGTGAGTTGGGGTGTATCCGTATAAGGAATGCTAATATGGGAAGTGAAGAGAGAAAATATTCTTAGTGATCTCTTTATAGGGAAAGATATATTTTAAGGTATCCGACCAAGTTTATCGACCAAACTGGCGAATTTTTTAAGGTATCCGACTATGTTAAAATCACTGGTTATCGACCACATTAGCGGATTTTGAAGGTATCCGACTACGTTTCAAACACAGATTATTTATCACATTGGCCAATTTTTAAGGTATCCGATTATGTTTAAAACACTGGTTATCGACCACATTGGGGTTTTTTTAAAGATATCCTACTATGTTTAAAATACTAGTTATCGACCGCACTGGTGAATTTTTTAAGGTATCCGACAACATTAAAAACACTGGTTATTGACCACATTGGCTATTTTTTAGGGTATCCGAGTACGTTAAAAACACTGGTTATCGACTCCATTGGCGGTTTTTGAAGGTATCTTAAAATGTTTATTAAACACAGGTTATCGACCACATTGGCCTTTTTTAAGGTATCCGAGTAGGTTAAAAATAATAGTTATCGACAACATTGGCGAATTTTTTGCTGTCGTTGCTATTTCTTGTAGTTCGGACTTTCATCTTTCCAAAACAGTTTGTCTTTTCTAAGAAAAGGAAGGCCTGACCTAGCATCCAGAGTCACAAAATTTTCAACTAAAATTTGTCCTTCACTTCAGTTTCCCCACGTTGGACACCATATTGGTGGAATGTAGACTATTTTTATCTGTGCAGGAAGCAACAAGACATTTCTTTCATAACCACATCCACACACAAACAAGCACAAAGACAAAACAGAACAAGACATTCACGAGCGCATCTTATCAGTACGGTATCACATCTCATTCTGATCCCCCTCGCATTGATAGCCTATCAGGCATCGCCATCTAGTGTCCAAAAGAGAAGATAAAAGTTATATAACTGCTACAACGAGAAAAGATTGAGATAAAGATAGAATGAGTGGGGTGTTAGTTGAACTCAAGGATTTAACAAAATAATAATACACTAAAATTACATATTGTTACGGATTTCTTATATTAATCCGTCGAGTTCGTTTTTTTATCTTGTATAGTGGGTATGTACGGTTTGAGAAGAGTTGAACACACAGTGATCAGTCCTTTAGTAGAAGACACAACACAGGCGTTTATTTACAGACGAGACGAACACACAGAAGCTCACAAGTAGTAACACTATCCACAGTACTGTACGCTGCATCCTTAACAGACTACAAGGCACACAGCTCAGCTCGGCACTTGCTTGGCTTCTTGACTTCTCCTCTGGAGGACTCGTTATCTAACGTCGATTCCGACTACTACTGCCCTCAGCTTGGAGCTGCCGTCCTTATATAGTTCCAAGGAGGCGTGATTAGAAATGTCTCGACCCATCAGGGCGTATCTCGGTTCCTAATGGACGATTCGGGAAAATTTTTGATGTTTCGGGTACTTTCCATTTTGTCGCCAAGCTCCCGGGATCATTTATAAGAGAATCCATTAGAGAATGCTGCCAATCATTCTTTCCAGTGATGGAACCAATCATGCTGGGAAGCAGCATCAAAGACACGTCACATTCGTAATAATATTTTTCAAAACTGTTTAGGTCAATAAAGTTATCCGAAAGTACTTCCCATGCGCCTCAATTCGTTATCTTATTTATAGGTGCAAAAGTCATTAAGGTAACCGACTACGCTCAAAGGAAACTTTTTAAAAAAATTTGATTTTTTTAAAACTATTTTTAGTTTTTAGATGTATTATCAATTATACACATTATAAATACAAAAACAATTATTTGAGAATGTAATATATTTTGAGAAATAGGAAAATGTGTGGTAAATTTTAGTGAAATTTGACCCAAACGGTTAACATTCTACACAAAATGGCAATGCAACAATCCTATTTTTCTTTGTACGCAAGTTATAGGATACAATGATGAATGAAAGGAACCAACATCTAAGAAACTTTTTGACATGCAGAGAAGTTAGGGGTAAAAAATACGTATATATGCATTTTTCCCATAAATTCGCAGCTTAATTTACCTAAAAACACCTATAACAGGAAAGTATTTCCCCAACCATAAAACTTTTGGTTCCTTTCATTGCCTATATTATATAAAACATACTCTGAAATTTTAATGTAA
This sequence comes from Argiope trifasciata, assembly GCA_026543055.1. Classification (NCBI taxonomy): domain Eukaryota; kingdom Metazoa; phylum Arthropoda; class Arachnida; order Araneae; family Araneidae; genus Argiope; species Argiope trifasciata. The sequence goes on along the minus strand of JAPMOQ010047399.1, from coordinate 36,463 downwards.
ATGCCTCTATTAGTTTTTGCAATATCATGTGAATGGTGGATCATTTTTATGAAAATTAAAATTGAAGTGAAAGACAAATTTTAGATGAAAAATAAATTTTGCTTAAAATTCCTCAGGATGATAGGTGAGACCTTCCTTTTCTAAGAAAAAACCAACTGTTTTGGAAAGAGGAAAGTCTAAACTACGAGAAATAACAATTAAAAAAAATATCGCCAAAGTGGTCGAATATAACTGTTTTTAACGTAGTCGGATACCTTAATATAACTAAACTAAATTAAAACCTATACGTGGACAGAAAGATTCGATAAAAGCAGAGATAAATACGTCACCAAAAAGCACTGTTCCCCAAAATTTACTGAAAAACTCGAACATAAATCTTAATTGTGTGTGGGGGAGGATTTCAAAACAAATTTTTTACTAGGGCCCTTGCAGGAACTTCCACTTTCGAGATCCCGGAAAGGGGAGGAAAAGGCCGTAATTCCGCCACAAAATAAAATTAGCTAAAAACTTTTGGCAAATCAGCGACAAACTGTTTTGGAAAGAGAAAAGTCTGAAATACAAGAAATAATACTTTGAAAAAAAATCGCCAATGTGGCCGGATACCAGTGTTTTTAACGTAGTCGGATACCTTAAATGGAAGATTTTTTCTGGGAAAATGTTATCACGTTCTTTAGAATTTCTTTAAGTTTCTTTAGAGCAAAAGAAGGAAAAATAAATTAAATAAATGCTCCTAAAATTGTGCTAATGAGATAACGTAGTTCTATCATTAAAAAAGTCGTCTCATTATTTGAAGTTGTAGAGCAGGAATTTTTAAACATGGCATCCAGTAATCTTAAGGTATCCTACTAAACATTGGTATTCGATCACATTGGAGAATTTGTTGTTGTTGTTATTTCTTGTTGCTCAGACTTTCCTCTTTCCAAAACAGTTTATCTTTTCTATCAAAAGGAAGGCCTGACTTATCATCCAGGGCAATTTTAAGCAAAACATATTTTTCAGCTAAAATCCGTCAGTTTTAATTTTCGTAAAAATTCTCCTCCGTTCACATGATGTCTCAAAAACTAACAGAGGTATTCACATAAACATTTCGGAGTGTTTTTCAAATAATATGGGCAATGAAATGAACCAAATGTTCGATTGTTGGTCAAATATTTTTTCATTTAAAAGTGTTTTTAGAGAAATAAAGTTGAGAAATTATGAAAACTATGAGTATATAAGTATACTTTTACGCATAATTTCTTTGCAACTCAAGATTTTTCTTAGATTTTGGTTCATTTCATTCATCATTATGTTCTATAAATTGTGTACAAAGAAAAACAAGATTGCTGTAATACAATTTTGTGTAGAATGTTAACCATTTTGGTTAAATTTCACTAAAGTTTACCACAAATTTTCCTATTTCTCAAAATATATTATATTTGCAAATAATTTTTTTTGGTATTTATAGTGTTTATATCAAAAATCACAAATATTTTTTTTAAAAACCAATTTTTCAAAAATACTGCTTTGAACGTAGTCAACCTTATTAATTTCAACTTCTCTCGAGCAAGCAACTAAGAGATGTTTTTTTAAAAAATATTTTGTTGTTGATTAAGTACTTGGCTCTGGCTGTTCGTATCTTATTATCAAGAAAATATATTTTCAAAAAGTATTTCCTTTCTACAAAGAAATATTAATATTTTTATTCTTTTTCACTGACCTACATTAATTTCACTATTGTAAAAATGTAATTTTATAATCTAATTTTTTTTAAACATTTCCTAACAAGTTGAAAATCTTTTTTACAGCTATTCGTATGACTTTAGAATTTAATGATCTATTAAATAGTTTAGAACAAAAATTCAAAATATTATTCGTCATATATAGGACAATAATAACCTTTTATGTTTGATTGATAATTCAATCAATGTTATGAAGGTTTTTAATTAATTTTTAATTAATTCATCAATTTCTTGTTTGTAAATATGCAATTTTATAATTGAATTTTTTTAAATACTTTCTAACAAGTTGAAAATTTTTTGCATCTATTCGTGTGGCTTTAGAATTTAATGATCAATTTAACAGTTTAGAATAAAATTCAAAAATTTTATTCGTCATATAGAGGATAATAATAACTTCTTATGTGAGATTGATAATTCAATCAATGTTATGAAGGTTTTTTTAAATTCTTAATTAATTCATTAATTTCTTGTTTGTAAAAATGCAATTTTATAATCGATTTTTTTAAAATTTCGTAACAAGTTGTAAATGTTTTGCAGATATTCCTATTACTTTAGAATTTAATGATCAATTAAACAGTTTAGAATAAAATTCAAAAATATTATTCATCATATATAGGATATTAATCACTTTTTTTGTTTGATTTATAATTTAATCAATGTTATGAAGGATTTTATGTTGCAATATAGACATTATTCTTAAATTTGCAGCTATTTTCTAACAAAAAAGATTATAAATGAAAAAAATATTTATTGTACATCAAAACTTTTAGTTCATTTCATAAACAATGGTATAAAAACCTTATACCATTTTGAAAATTTCATTAAAAATATTAATTAATACTGGAGATATCATGCTAATGGTTTACTAATTCTATCGAAAGAAATTTTTTTTGAGAAAAATGAGTTTAAAGTTTACATTTAGTGCAAACAAGTATTTCTTCTTCATAAAACAGTCTAAAATTCCCCATATTTGTAAGTTAAATCTTCTTTTTCTTCATAAAAAAATCTAAAATTCTTCATATTTGTAAGTTGAATCTCCTTTTTCTTCATAAAACAATCTATAATTCCCCATATTTGTAAGTTGAATCTTCTTTTTCTTCATAAAACAGTCTAAAATTCCCCATATTTGTAAGTTAAATCTTCTTTTTCTTCATAAAACATTCTAAAATTCCCCATCTTTGTAAGTTAAATCTTCTTTTTCTTCATAAAACAGTAAAAAATTCCCCATATTTGTAAGTTAAATCCTCTTTTTCTTCATGCATTGTACATTTTTTCTTTTGCTGAGTACTGATTTTTTCTTCTGATTTCTGAAAAAGAAAGAAAAAGGGACTTACTATTATGTGTACAGAAGAAATATTATATCCATGGAACACTAAGAATTGTTGAAAATGACAAGTATATATTTCGATAGCTCTCGCTTAGAGTAAGGGAAACTGACATTGTCCATATGTAGAGTTCTACCAGATATACTGTAAAATGTGTTACAGAAACATAATGGAACATATTGTTATACGTGCAGAAGAAATATACTGTAAAAGCTCCTCATTCGCGTTTTCGCTGTTTGCGGATTTAAAAAATGCGACCTAATTCCAATATTAGCGGCTGAAAATTTCTTTATTCGCTGATCTAATAAGTACATACATAATGATAAAAAGATTCCAATAGGTATCCAACCCAAAATATCCTTTGTAAATGCCGTCAAATGGACTCATAAAAAAGTAAAATAGATCTTATGACAAATTTGCCTAAAGTAAGTTGTTAAATGCAAACTGCAAACATAGCCGATATGGGGAATTGAATAGGACGAGATGGGTTCGAACAGAAAGAATCATTCAGGAATTTCTTGAATCGCAAGATGAAGATTTGCCTGAAACCGACTTGGACGAAATGTTAAATTCACAGCCCAATGAAGAAGAGGCTTCAATATGTGACATTCAATTTGAAAAATCTTAGTGACGATTCAAGAATGGCAAATGAGCATTGCGATTTCTTTATGAACATTGATCCGTATACGGAACGCAGTCTTGTTTTTAAGAGGCAAATGGCTAATGCGACTGCTGCGTATCAGTCTGAATGGAAGGAGCTTTTAAAAATTTCCAAGCAAGAGAAAATGACAAAGTTCTTCAGCTTTTTTGCCTAGGATAATGAATCAAAATGCTCAAAAACTTCAATTAAATTGATTTTTTTATAGATTTGGGTTTTTTTATTTTGTCACCTAGGAACATCTCCCATATAAATGACCCCTCCGGTTTCTGTATTCGTGGCATATTTATGGAACATATACCCAGTGAATAAAGAGCTTTTATTATAATCACTATCAAGCTCTAAGAATCATTGAAAGTGAGTACAATTCGTTACTTCAGACGTACAGCAAAGGAATACTGTAAAAGGTGTTACTGTAAACAGAGATACTGTAAAAAGTGTTACTGTAAATAGAGATACTGTAAAAAGTGTTGCACAAACAAAAAGTTACATACCATTGGTTGGTAGGTTCTAGCAATGTCATCAATGCTGTAAAGGTCGACATTTTCTTAGCAAAGGGGCAGAGTAAATAAAAAGAAAATGTCAACCAAACAGAAAATAAAAAAGAAAAAATCGGAACAACAAAGAGATATCGACACATTGAAGAACAAAAAAAAAGTAGTGTCATCCAATAGCATTCTGCGGGTCACAAGAAAATATTGCTGAGTTCGTTGTTTTGTACCAAGTCTGGCGCACAACAAATAACGAATGATAACGGAACAAAAAGAAAAAGATGAAATAAAATAAAATGGACTGCAAAAGAAAAAAAGAAGAGACAACCTAACGAAAGATAGCTTCAAAAAAAAAACGAATAAAAAGCTACTAGGAAGAGTGAGTGCTTGCTGGTCATAAGAGAAGGGAAAAAAATGGTAATAAATGGCAGAAAAAATCTCGTGGAGTGAGAGTCTCTTATTTCTGGGTTTGCTTGGCGCCGTTCGCCGATGACCGTCGCCAATGTCCTTGGAATAAAATGCGAATCGCCATATCGCTCTGTTTTGTAAACCATTAATCACTCGCTCGATCACAGTGATTATTGCTTATAAAACTCTGTAATCACCGAATGTTTATTTTGATGTGTCTAAGTAATAAATTTGAGAAGAATATAACTTTTTTGGAAAATTTCTGCGGAATGATTTGTGGCTAATTGCTTCAGAAATTTAGCATTTAATTTAGTTTATATTAAAAATAACACAAAAATTCCAAATACAGTAAAAGCACCTTATTAGCGCTTTCTTCATTCGCGTTTTCACTATTCGCGGATTAAAAAATGCGACCCAATTCCTATATTCTCGGTTAAAAATGGTTTTATTCGCGGATCTAATAAGTATGCACACAATAATGACAGGATTCCAACCCAATGTCCTTCGCAAATGCCGTTAAATGGACTCATAAAAAAAGTAAAATAGATCTTATTACAACTTTGCCTAAAGTATGTTGTTAAATGCAAACATAGCCGAAATCGCGAATGCAATAGGACGAGATGCGTTCGAACAGATAGAATCAAGTGACATTTAAGAATGGTTTGAATCGCAGGACGAAGATCTGACTGAAACCGACTTGGAGGAAATATTCCATTCACAGCCCATTGACGAAGAGGCTTCCACAAGCACTAGAAACGTGACATTTCATTTGAAAAACTTTAGTGATGAACATTGATCCGTCTATGGAACGAAGTCTCATTTTTAAGAGGCAAATTGCTAATGGAACTGCTGCGTATGTCTGAATGGAAGGAGCTTTTAAAAATTGCCTAAGCCTTAAGATAATTAATCAAAATGTTCAAACACTTCAATTAAATTTTATATATATATATATATAGATATATATATATATAATTTTGTCACCTAGGAATGTATCCCCTATAATCCCATATAAGTGACCTTTCCGTATTCGTGTTTTCTGTATTCGCGGCATATTAATGGAACATATACCCCGCGAATAAAGAGCTTTTACTGTACATATTTCTCCCTAATCTCTTAAATGTACTTATAAAACTACTTATACAATTTTGAAATCACTAAATGTTTGCTTTGATGTGCCTCAATGCTGGATTTCAAAAGAAGTAATTTCTTGAAAATTTCTGCCAAATGAATAGTGACCAATTACATAAGAAATTTACCATTTAATTTAGTTTAAAAAAATAAACACCAAATACATATCACCCCAAGCCCCAATTCTTTTGAAATAAAAATTGAATTATTTCGCTATCATATGTGATTTTGTTGTTAAGATGGTTTCCGGTTCATTTCCAGTTTGATTGGTTTTCTAGTGATTCATTTACAGAAAATACCACATAAAATTGAAATCAATTTTGTGATAAAAATTAATTTTAAATTGCACTTTGATTGCTATCTGCTGTTTTTACCTTTAATCGATTATGGCAAGCCTCATTCGTTTTCAAATAATTCAGATTAATTCGTATTCGTTTTCAATGCTTCAAAAAATGTTTAACAACTCAAACCTTCAATTGTCGAAAGCATTATCGAAAAATATTTGAGGGCTAAAATAAGAGCCCAAAATTAAGTCAGAATTAAAATTAAGAGTCTCGATTGTCCAAACAGATTTTAAAAAATGCATTTAATAAAAAACACCTTCCAAAAACACAATTTTATCAGTGTATTATAACGTAGAAATTATATTTATTTTACACTTCATTCCTCAATATTTAATTCACTGTAAAATATCTACCAAGTTCTTTAATATTTGGTCTTTCTTTTGCACCTTTGTTTACAAACTTCCAAATAAAAAAAAATCCAATCAATTTTTTTAATAGTTTTTTGATATACTTGAAATTTTATCTATTCGTTCGCTCTTGAGATATTAAATTTCAGATATTAAATTTTTATCAATCAATTAAATTAAATTTTGGTTCCGGATGTGTAGTGCTATCTGTAAAGAATTCGAGTTATGATATCTATATAAATAAAAATGAATGTTTGTCTTATGCCTTCCTAAACCGTTCATCCGATGGCGATGAAACTCGGTCAGCTTATTGTTTACACCTGCGGGATGGTTAGAGGAATCGCACAATGATCTAAAAATTTTTAAAATATTTTGAATCTCAACCGCATCTATTGACCAAGGATTCATCTCCAAATCACTCGCCCAGGGGACACAATAGATTCAGTAGAAATGCTAATTCAAATTAAAGGTTCATATTTTAGAGCTATAGTACGCGAATGCCATGCAAGTCATTCGCAGAGGTAACGACTTTATGACAGATGATGTGAGAGAGTTTTGGGGAGACCAACCCTGGGGGTTTTATATTTTAACTAAATGTTAGCGTTTTTCGAAGTCACTTCCAAAAAGATGGCCGTACAAATAATTTTGCACCATCTTAGTTTTCAAAAAATTATCTTTTCACTTAGATTAACCATTTTATGGTATAAATCTATTTTCTATCTTTAATCCATTTTAAAAGAAAATATATTTTAATCCCTTTTTCTACGACACTTGATGTGATTTTTTTCGTCGCCAGCAACGCGTGAACTAATTCATTATAAAAATTCATTAAAAAGTAAATAAAACATTAATGTCAAAAAACATTTAGTTTTTATTAATAATTTAGCGAACTTTTTTTAGTAGTTTAGTAGAGTTTAGTAAAACAAAACATTTTAATCGCTTTTTCTAAAATTAAATTTGAGAATTCTGGACGAATATGAAAGGAATCACGAGATTTGTTTACAAAAACAACTTTTTAGTAAAACTTTCTGAAACTTTTACCAAATTTATACTCTGATATGTCTAACGCAGGGACATCACATTTATTTCTAACTTATAGAAAAATGCAGCCAATTGGCGAGTATCCTCGGGGCGCGTTCTCGCCAAACAACGCCCTACGGCTGAAGACCGTCAACTGTGAATGGATCTGTCACGGGAAAACACAGCCGATGTCACATGACATATGTATCTGCTCTCATCTCTTTGGCCGAGAACCGTCACATTGACTCGACTTCAGAAAGATATTTTTTTTTTCTCTTTCTGTTGAAAGTAATTGTAGATAGTTACCTAGAAAACTAGACAGTAAAAAAAAAATAGTTTCTTGTAAAGGGATGGTTGAAGTTTTTTAAATCAGTTTTTGGGGTGAAATACTACATGGAATCGAAATTTTTTGGATGCCAAAAAAATAAGATTATAATACAGTGAAAGCTCTTTATTCGCGTGTTCACTATTCGCGGATTTAAAAAATGCGACCCAATTCCTATATTCGCGGCCAAAAATTTCTTTATTCGCGGATCTAATAATAAAAGTACAGTCGAATCCGGTTAATTGGACCACCGGGTAATCGGACCAGCCGCTTAATCGGACCGAATCTTAAAGAACCGAAACAAATCCTATGTACATAAGCCTAATATTATTCGCTTATTTGAACCAAAATTCGTTTAAACGGACCAAAGAACGTGGCAGGGAAGATGAAAAAGAAGCTACAAGTGTACAGCAGGAAGTCCGAAAGAGAAAAAAACCACTGGGTGGTGAGCAAGCTCTTTGTTTCTTAGAACGGGCAGCTCGGTAGTAAGTTCTTCAAACGATGACTTGGATTTTAAAGAACTTTTTTTTTATTGTGCTTCGCATGCTGAGTATCGTGTAGATAGTTTCGAGGAATTTGTTTGTAAATTTATTTTTCAATGAATAAAGTTCATAGGCAACAGTAGTTCTTGTTTGTATGTTCATCATATGCGTGTGCCGCACAGTAAAGGTCATAATGACATTTTAATATGTTACGTATAGCACGTCTCGTCTTGTAGCACAGGGCATGTTCGTGTAATCCGACCATCCGGTTATTAGTACCAAAATGATCGCGTCCCGATGTGGTCCGATTAACCGGAATTGACTGTATTCCAATAGGTATCCAAACCAATATTCTTTGTAAATGCCATCAAATTGACTAATAAAAAAAGTAAAATACAGTGAAAGCTCCTTATTCGCGTTTTCACTATTCGCGGATTCAAAAAATGCGACCCAATTCCTCTATTCGCGGCTCAAAATTTCTTTATTCGCAGACCTAATAAGTACATAATAATAATAAAAGGATTTCAACAGGCATCCAACCCAACATCCTTTGTAAATGCCGTCAAATGGACTAATAAAAAAGTAAAAAAGATCTTATGACATTATGATTATGACCAAATTCCTATATTCACGGATCTAATAAGTGCATACATAATAATAAAAGGATTCCAATTGGTATCCAACCCAATATCTTTCGTAAATGCCGTCAAATGGACTCATAAAAAAAGTAAAATCGATCTTATGACAACTTTGCCTAAAGTATGTTGTTCAATGATATCGCCGAGGACATTGACACAAGCCGCCTTCGCCGCGATCGGTGTTTTTGAGAATGTAAACAAACGGAATGAAAGCAACCGTATGACTCAATGAATAAGGTATATTTGTAGAATGAACGACTAAGAAATAAGGTAGAACTGACGATTAAGAAATGAAAATGGACTCACCTCATTCCGAAGATTCATTTGAATCTGACGCAAAGAAGGCAGACCTCAAAGACTATTTTATCCATTTCAATGTAACGATTAAAAACTGGATCAAATGATACGAATACAGAATGGACGACTCAATTGAATGCAATAATCCACCGGAAACATGAATAAGAAAAATGAAGAGACAGAAAATAATAATTTATTATGTATATATATATTTTTAGTCACCTCGGAACATATCCCCTATCATCCCATGTAAATGATCATTCCGTATTCACGGTTTCTGTATTCGCGGCTCATTTCTGGAACATATACCCCATGAATAAAGAGCTTTTACTGTAGAGCAGACAGTAAAAAATATAGTTTCTAGTAAAGGGATGGTTGAAGTTTTTAAACAGTCAGTTTTTGGTGTGAAATGCTTCATAGAATCGAAAGTTTTTGGATGCCAAAAAAATAAGATTATAATATAATTGTATTTATATAAAAAAATGAATGTTTGTCTCTTTTGCCTTCCTCAACCGTTCATCCGATTGAGATGGAAATTGGTCAGCTTATTGTTTACATCTACGGGACAATTATAGGCATAGTACAATTACTTAAAATTTAAAAACATAAAAATTCGAATCTCTACTGCAGTTATTTACCAAGGATTCATCTCCAAATAAATCGCCGAGGTGACAACAGATTCTGTAGAAATGCTAAATACAAGTTAAAGTTTTAGTTTAGTTATATTAACGTCCCGTTTAAAGCAACACGAGGGCTATTTTGGGACGGACCTTGTCATTTTGAACCACGCTCAGATGACGAGGACGACACCTCAACTGGCACCCCCTCTCCACACCAGCGGGAGGACGTTCGGCCTGACAGATGTAACGTGCAAGAGACCCCCTCACACGACACATCTTCGGTGGAATCGAGTCTCAAACCTGAAACCCTCCGGTCCCGAAGCCGAGACCTTACCACCAGGCCACCGCGGCCCCCCTAATGTGGAGTTACACCGGTGAAAAGCATATAATTAAAATTTTTCCTCTTTTTTCTTTGTACACAAGTTATAAAGCAGAAAGTAAAAAAGTTCCTGATATAAAAGTTCCTCTTGGAGCTTTAACAGTTCTTACAAGTCAAATTTTGGGTTGAAATTCTTCATGGAATCCAAAGTTTAGAGATGTCAAAATGCCTCAAGAGTTTTAAAAAAATAAGTTTATATTATTATGTTATCTGTATAAATAAAAAATGAATGTATGTCTGAACGTCTCTCAACTCGCCGTCATTAACTCGCGACCTTACGATTTGTAGCCACGTAACATAACCGCTAGACAAAAGTGCCAACACTTAGTAGCTGTTACTGACTCATTAAGATACCACCACAATACTGACTTCTGAACTAACTCGTATAGCAAATTTTAATTGTTTTATTTTATTAGTCGGGTCGGTCTAATGCCACTTGGCGGCCGCGGTGTCTGGTGGCTTGGTCTCGGGTGGTGGCTCTCTTGGTTCGGAACCAGAGAGCTTCAGGTTTGAGACTCGATTCCACCGAAGAACCGTCGTGTGAGGGGGTCTCTTGCACGTTACATCTGTCAGGCCGAGCGTCCTCCCGCTGGTGTGGAGAGGGGGTGCCAATTGAGGTGTCATCCTCGTCATCTGACCTGCGGTTCAAAATGACGAAATCCGACCCAAAATAGCCCTATTTTTGCTTTAAACGGGACGTCAATGTAAAGGCCTTATCACACGGCAAAATATCGTCGGCAATTTCCCTCAGCAAATGGCAACGGAAGTGACGTTACTTCAAAGTTTTACATGATAGGTTGAATTTCGTTTGCGGACAATATTTCCGACGGCATTTTCGAGCCTGTTAAAAAAAGTTGTCGATTATGCAACTTGCTTGACCGATTCTGAGGGAAGAAATGGAAAATAGCTGATGGAAAGTGCAGACGATATTTAGCCGTGTGATAAGACCTTTAGCAAACCAGTCCAATAGAAGTAAGCAGAAGCTTCCAGAAAAACACAAAATTGTGACACTCGAATTTTGAAATCCACATACATACATCTTAACATTTAATCTAATCATCATCCATCGAATAAATAGCAAAAAATTACACACACACACACACACACACACACACACAC
>JAPMOQ010047399.1:8031-24761 GCA_026543055.1 Argiope trifasciata | reverse complement strand
ATCGCTGTTTTATTTTACAACCATCGATCAAGATATATTTTCCAATGGCTTTTTCGGTCCTAATAACCTACCAACCCTAGAGGAATTTCTTAATTGGACATTCGATCCTCACAAAAAAAATCGTCAAATATGTACGAAAAAAAATTCCACCAATGATCACCCTAATAGCTCGAGGGGGTGACAAAAGGATGGTGGAGGAACATAAGAATGATATAAGAACGCCTTTAACACATCTTGGCGTAACATCTTAATTCCCATCTCTTGTTGACCGGATACATGCATATCTCATAACTAGTAAACGTTTTTACCATCATCAGAACGCATTCATCCATCAAGAGACACATTTTTTTTTTGGTAAACCCCCTTCTCAGGACAATTATCGCACCCATTATCGTGCGAAATTCTATATTCCATCGCGCGCGAAATGTGACACCCCACGCCACATGGCGTGGCTTGTTGCGTAAATATGTCTCCACTTTGGGCGGAAATGCAAGCAATGTGTCAAATTCTGGCACCTCCCTTTTTGGGAAAGGAATGAGGGTCAGTGTTGAAAAATGTGATGGGGGCAGGGGGAGATTGAGGGGCTGTTGGTGAGAAATATCGTTTGCTTTTTCCTCCAACCAACCGGCCCCGGGATACAAGATCCCTCACAAAATTCGTAAAAAGATTTAAAAGAAAATTGGCCTGTATAAAAGATAAAATAAAAACGGATACCAGAAATTAAGGTATCCGACTACGTTAAAAACGCTTTTTATCGACCACATTGGCGGCTTTTTAGGGTATCCGGGTATGTTAAAGACACTAGTTATCGACCACATTGGCGGTTTTTTAAGGTATCCGAATACGTTAAAGACACTGGTTATCAACCACATTGGTGGTTTTTTTAAGGTATCCGGGTACGTTAAAGACACTGGTTATCGACCACATTGACGGTTTTTTAAGGTATCCCGGTATGTTTAAAACACTGGTTATCGACTACATTTTTTTTGTTTATTTATTGACAGAATTATAAAATCCCCGTGCACCACAAAGTATCACACGGGGCTTACAGAAGTAAGTATTCAAGACATAGCAAAAGAAATTAAGAAATTTTGAGTTGTGGAAAATTAATCTAGATCTATACTTAAAATAAAGCTCAATGTGAGCGTGTGTTGGCGCTCTACAAGCCAGACAGTTGGACCTACAGCTACCAAATTTGGTACATGTATACCTTGGACGTCGGGAATGTGCAACTCGGAGCCCTTTTTTTTGAATTTTTAATTAGAATTTGAATTAATTAAAATTTAAATGACATTTCGAAGTTTTTCAGCTATTACTTCCAAAAATGTTATTGCACAAACATGATTTTTACATCCATTTAAAGATTAAAAAATTAGCTTTCTAATGGTATCAGAGTTTTAACATACAAGTTAAGCCTCTATTTTTTACAAATTTTTAAAGAAATATTTTAACCATGTTTTTTTTAGCACGTGACTGGGTAAAATAAAGGAAAACAATGACGGAAGTTCAAATATAAAAAAACTATCATTGCAAATGAAATCTAAAGAAATGCAACTTTTAGCACATGACTGGATAAAATAAAAGAAATAATGTTATATTTTCTAAAAAAATAAATGCAAAGCAAAGGTTTCTATGATCGTTTAAAATATCTAAATAATTAATTCAACAAATCTTCTTTATTTAGGGTAAACGCTTGAGTCAAACAATGCAATTATGATTAATGAGTTTTAGATTTCTTCATACTTTGCTCTGTGAGCCATATTTTACAAAATATTTTTATTAATATTTTAAATAAAAGTTGCTACATCAATCAGTCTTCTAAATCAATCCTTAAAACTGATTGATTTATAAAGTTAAAGAATATTATTAGGAAAACGTGTTCTTTTAGAGCTTTCAGTCCATCATCTTAAAGAAAATATTAATTTCAGGTCCATCAATGCTTGGAATCACTTCAAGGCTAATGAATATGCGATTTAATTGAAAAATTTAGAACGCTTTACTCATGGCGAACCCACTGGTCACCAAAGGCGTCTAGTTTATAATAAAATAATGTTTTTTATTCAAAGGAAACTCATAAAACAACACTTAAAATTATTCTTCTTGTACACAGTTTTGTGACCGAAAGGGTGCCAAAATTTAAATTCTGTCACGGTGCCAAAATTTAAATTCTGTCACGGTAGACTATTAAAACCATTAAATTGTGCCAATGAAGTTTTAGTTTAGTTTAGTTTAGTTATATTAAAGCAACACCAGGGCTATTTGGGAATGGACCTCATCATTTTGAACAACGGTCAGATGACGAGGACGATACCTGAGCTGGCAACTCCCTCTCTACACCAGCGGGAGGACGTTTGGCCTGACAGATTTAACGTGCAAAAGACCCCCTCACAAGACGGCTCTTCGGTGGAATCGAGTCCCGAACCCGTCCGATTCCGAAGCAGAGACCGAACCACCAGGTTCAGTTACCCTACCAATGAAGTTCAAATGTATTTAATAACATTGCATGATTTACACGGTGACAAAACTATTTAGGATTATAACATTTAACGTATATGCATTAAGGTATCTGACTACCTTAAAAACACTGGTTATCGACCCCATTGGCTATTTTAAAGTATCCGAGTACGTTAAAAACACTGGTTATCGACCCCATTGACGATATTTTTTTAAAAAAATATTATTATTTCTTGTAGTTCACACTTTCCTCTTTCCGAAACAGTTTATCCTTCGTAGGAAAAGAAAGGCCTCGCCTATTAGCCAGGGTCACATTTTTTTAAAAATTTGCCTTTCAATTCAGTTACAAAACCAATTTAATGGTTACTATTTAACAATTCGTTAAATGCAATAGATTATAAATTAAAATTAATTAAAATCACTTAATTTGTTCATGTTGAGTAAATTTTCATATAAAATAAATTTTTAATAAAAATTTAAAAAATTTACTGTAATTGCAACTACAATTCAATTGTCTTTCGCCACAAGAACAAGCTTTAATACTCATATAAATTCTCCACCGTTCACATGATATCACAAAAAATAATAGGAGGTATTCACATAAACATTTCACCGAGAGTTTCTAATAGTATGGGCAATGAAAGGAACCAAAAGTTGTATTGCTGGTGGAATACTTTTTCATTTAGAGGTGTTTTTAGAAAAATTAAGTGGGAAATTTATGGGAAAAATATGCAAATAGATGTATATTTTTACCCATAATTTCCTTTCGTCTCCAAATTTTTCTTAGATTTCGGTTCATTTCATTCATTACTATATTCTATAGCGTGCATGCAAAGAAAAATAGGATTGCTGCAATTCCATTTTGTGTAGAGTGCTTACCGTTTCGGTTCAATTTCATTACAATTTTTTTCAAATTTTCCTATTTCTCAAAATATATTACATTCTCAAATAGTTTTGTTGCATTAACAGTATTTCGTATTATAATTAACAACACTTCTAAAAATCATAAATAATTTTTTAAGAATCCAATTTTTCAAAATTTTGCCTACGAACGATACCTTAAAACAATACTCCACTCGATTCCAAGGCAATGTCTGATTGTTTCTGGCAGCGGCCGCTAGAGGGCCAAGGAAACCAGTTACAGTTACAATCCTAGAGTAGCTGAGCAGTTGTCAAATGTGTGTTTGAAAGTTAAGAACCGATTCACTTTAGAGAGGTATTGTTCTTCACAAAAAACGACTTTTATATTTCCACATTTTAAATTTTGGTTGTTGCAAAAACGGTCAGCATATTTTGAATGAATCATCTATTTCTCTGCGTTCCTTTTTTCCAAGGTATCCATCTTCCTTCCCCCCCCCCCAAATCGTTTGATGTTAGGAAGAAGATAAAGTCTGGCTTCCAAGTTCGGATAAGGAATATTTCATTCTACTCCACCCCCAAAAACCTCCCCATAAGCATATCAATGTATGGCAGAAGAAAAAATACGGATTTCGAGTGATTCTTTCTTATCTTAGGGACCCAAAATAAAAATAAAAAATCGTCTGCCTTATCTCCGAGTGGATGTCTGGAACATGCGTCTCTGTTGATAGGGGAGGTAGCAAAAAGTTAAGCTCCAATAAGAACGGGAAGTCTTAGTTTCTGTCACGGGCACCGAAAAGGTGTCACTCAAAGTGATATTCCGGTCTCACGGTTTTATGGTTCGATAAAAAATTACGCAGATATGGTTTATAGGACGGTTTCTGCAGATCGAATACTTGATTTTCTTGTATCTGGGATTCTTGTAAAAATTGTTTTCTTAGATCATGATGTCTAATCAATTTCTGTCACGTTTTGACAATGAAAGAGAAACAAATGAAGATTTGTTAATATTTTGAGGTAAAATCTTCATGTATTTATCATTGTAAGATACCAGCTGGTAGCCTGCGCGTTGCTGTCGTAGAAGAAATAATCTTGGAAATATCGTTTGGAATTTGAGATATTTATCTTGTTTAATTAGGAATATTTATTTTCTTGCCGCCAATGAATGGACGGATATAAAAAGGAGACGCGTCAATAGTATTAATTCTATATTTTTATTATTCTATTCCACGAACACATATTCATTTTTATGCATTAGATTCGCGTATTCTTTTAGAATTGTAAGGCTTGGTGTTCTTTCAGAATGGTGATGAAAGGAATTATTTATTGTACCTCGTGACTCGTTTAATATTCGTTAAAATATATTTATACAATAAAATCTTTAATTGATTAATTAATAATTTAATACTTTCATTAGGAATGATAGGAAGAGTGAAATGTGTGTGTGTATGTATATATTTATATGTGTGTGTGTGTGTGTGTGTGTGTGTGAGCGTGCATAGATATATGATTTTATTAGGTACTATCTGGTGCCCGGCGCGTCGCTGTCGTAGAAGAAATAATCTTGGAAGTATCGTTTGGAATTTGAGATATTTATCTTGTTTAATTAAGAATGATATTTATTTTCTTGTCGGCAGTGAAGACATTCATTGAAACTGAATGATATATAAAAGAGAAGCGTAAATCGGCGATTTTTTTAAAGTGTTATTTCTTGTCATTCATACTTTCCTCCATCCAAAACTGTTTGTTTTTTCTAAGAAAAGGAAGGTCTGACCTGTTATACAGAGGAAATTTCGTCGAAATATAATTTTCCGCTAAAATGTATCTTTCACTTCCATTTTAATTTTCATAAGAATGATCCACCATCACATGGTATCCCGAAAACTAATAGAGGAGTTTACATAAAAATTCCAGCATGTGTTTTAAATAATAGGGGCAATGAAATGAACCAAAAGTTTTATTGCGGGTGAAATACTTCTTTATTTATAGGTGTTCCTAGAAAAATAAAATTGTAAATTAATGAAAAAATGCGTATGTACGTATTCTTTTACAACCTAACTTCTTTGCATCTCAAAATGTTTTTTTAGATGTTGGTTCATTTCATTCATCATTGCATTCTACAACTCTCGTACAAAGAAAAATAGGATGGCTGCATTACCATTTTGTGTAGAATGTTAACCGTTTGGGTTTAATTTCACTAAAATTTTCCTCACATTTTCCTATTTCTCAAAATATGTTATATTCTCAAATAACGTTTTAGATATTTATAGTTTTTATAATTAATAATACATCTAAAAACCAAAAATAATTTCTAAAAATTACAATTTTTCAAAATTTTTCCTTTGAACGTAGTCGGATACCTTAATGCTTTTTCATAAGGGATCTAAAAATTGCAATGCTTTTTCCCTTTGGGGATTTATTTTTGGACTCTTGTCGATTTAGGAAATAAAATATTAGGTATCTTTGGGAAACTATGTGCATAGATATGCGAGGATTTTAACCCTTCGCTAGGAATAAGAGAATTTAAAGTTAGCACTCTTTTTACAGTGCATATTAAAAACTATACTTATAATAAAGCTCAATGTGTGTGTGTGTGTGTGTGTGTGTGTGCTCGTGTGTGTGTGTGTGTGTGTGTGCTCGTGTGTGTGTGTGTGTGTGTGTGTGTGTGTGTGTGTGTGTGTCTAGGCCAGACCATTCCACCTAGAGTTATGAAAGTTGGCAAGCGTATACATTGTACACCGGGAATGTGCACCTCAGACAGAGTTTTTCAAATTTTAAATTAAAATTTGAATAAAATAAAAATTAATTGAAATTTTGGCGTTTTTCCTCTATAATTCTCCAAAATATTATAGCACATACATGATTTTTACATCAAGTTAAGGATTAAACAAATTCTCTTTCTAATGGTACAAGGATTTTAACAAAGAAATTAAATTTCTATTTTTAATGAATTTTTAAACAAATATTTCAACCCTATTTTACAACAAAATATTTCGGACAAAACAAAAACATTTAATAGCAAACGATAAACGAGCAAAGGGGAAAAAATAGCTTTCATTAAAGTTTTGCCATCATATTGACAGAAGTTCAAATTAAAAAATAAATCAACTAGAACTGTATATTAAACTGAAAAAAATATATAACTTTCAACACGTGATTGGATAAAATAAAATGAATATTAAATGTGATATTTTATAAAAAAAATAAATGCAAGGTAAATGTTTTTATGATCATTTACAATATCAATAACATATATCTATTTAAATCCTTTTGAAAGTAAAACAAAAATAACTAGTTTTTTAACGAATCTAAGAAACTTTTGTTGAAGAATTTTAGAAATATTACAAAAACTTATTGAAGTTATTCTGTAGTACACATAACGATTTCCTTTTCAGTAACTATTTCTAAAGGAATAGTTACCATATAGCTTTTATAGTAACTATTCCTTTTCACCAATAATGACATTTTGCTGGATGCTGAACGATATGCAGCAGTACATTAAGGTTTTCATAACTTCAAAATTCAAAGTTTGAACCTTAAAATATTTTGATAAAATAACTATTAAAAGAAAAGTTATGTAAATTATTTAATATACAATGACAAGTCACATTATATATTTAATTGGCGATGAAGTTACATAAAGTATTTAACTGACAATTTTAAAGAGGATTATTAAGATTGGCGAACCAGCTGGTCGCCAAAGATGGCTTGTAAATATAATAATAATAAAAAAATGGGATGTAAATCAGGATGTAAGAAAACGTTTTAAAGTAAACATGGGCTCATTTAAGAAAAGGAGATTATTGAAAACTAGCTGGTACCCGGCGCGTTGCTGCCACCGAAAAAATTAATATTCATTGCAATCCATCAATCGTTTGACAATGTTTTATCGAAATTGGAGGAAAGGTATATAAAATACGAACGAACAAATATGCATTTTTATATATTAGATTTGTGTATTCTCTTAGAATTGTTAAACTTGGTGTTCTTTCAGAACGGTAGTGAAAGAAACTGTTTATTGTATCTCGTGATTCGTTAAGATTCGTTCGGAATCCTCAACTTTAATATTAGAAAATGGGATTAAAATATTTTATTTCAAAATGGATTGAACATTGAAAACATGTTTATACATAAAATCTTTAATACAGTTGAAAAGATAATTTCTGAAAACTAAGACGGTAAAAAATTATTTGCATTACAATATTTTTGGTGGTTACTTTAAAAAACGCTAAAATTTTATTAAAATTGGTTTGTCTCCAGAAAACTTCCTCGCATCATCTGTCATAAGGTTGTTACCCTTGAGAATGACTTGCATGACATTTACGTGCTATAGCTGCAAAATATGAATCTTTCATTTTGATTGAGCATTTCTACGGAATCTATTGTCTCCTCGGCGAGTTACTTGGAAATGAATACCTCACCAATTGAACAAAATTCGATTTCTTTTTAAAAATTTTAGATAATTGCTCTATCCCTATAACCACCCCGTAGATGTAAACAATAAGCTGACCAAGTTTCAAATCAATCGGATAAACAATTTATGAAGACACAATAGACATACAGACAAACATTCATTTTTGTTTAGATAGAAGATTAGGACTATAAATAAATTGGGCTTATTCATACCTTCTAATCTTACTAAAAAAATAAAAGAAAAATTATATCGAAGCATTGAGTCCATTAACGGTAAATTATCTCGAAAATACGAATTAAATGCTTTACTGCAAATACCAAATGTGCAACCAATTATCATGTTTTTTTTTTTTTTTTTTTTTTTTTCGTTTTCAATTAAAGCTCCAGTGATACGAGTAAATCTAAGGCTATGCAAAACATTTTCATTGAGTGCTTAATGGGGAATTAAATATTATTAAAAAACATTAAAGTAGTCTTTTTAATGAAACTCGATTTAATCATGTGACAAATTATTCGTTCATTGATGTGCTTCCTTTATTTTTATTTCTTTGACGAATAAAAATTCATATTTGTAGTTAATGATAAAAGTTGAAACGGTAATTTTTCCAACAGTTGATATAATTTGCTCGATAAATATCATAATCTTAATCGGTTGATAAATAATTAGCAGACGATACCTTTTTCAGGCATTTTAAAAATGCAACAATTTTTATTTCAGTTAAAATATTATTAAAAAGGAAAACCAAACGATTTTTTTCTTTGATAAACATATTTTATTGATATTATTTCATTTCATTTTTTTACATTTTGCAGACGATTCCTTTACAAGCATTGATAAATGCTGAAATTTTTATTTCAGTTAAAATATGATTAAAAAGTAAAAGCAAACGATTTTTTTCTTTGATAAAGATATTTTATTGATATTATTTCGTTTAATTTTTGCATAATTGCTTACGATCAATTGTAAACCTTTTGGAACCTGGCAATGGTTTGCAAATGATGATGTGAAGTGAAGAGAATAAAGGAAACCAATGGGAAAAAGAATTTAAATACTTTCTTTTAAAATTGATTAAATATAGAATACATATTTAAACCATGAAATCGTCAATATAGTTGAAAAGATAATTTTTGAAAATTAAGATGGTGCAAAAATTATTTGTATTCCCCCCCCTCCCTTTTTTTTCTTTGACGAATAAAAATTCATATTCGTAGTTAATGATAAAAGTTGAAACGAGAATTTTTCCGACAGTTGATATAATTTGTTCAATAAATATCATAATCTTAATCGGTTAATAGACATTTAGCAGACGATTCCTTTTTCAGACATTTTATAAATGCTATAATTTTTATTTCAATTGAAATATTATTAAAAAATAAAAGCAAATGATTTTTTTCTTTGATAAACGTATTTTGTTTTAATTTTTGTATTACATCTTATGATCAATTGTAAACCTTTTGGAATTTGACAGTGGTTTGTAAATGATGGTGTGAAGTGAAGAGAATAAACGAAAGCAATGGAATTCTAAAAAGCTTGCAGTATTAATTTAGTTCTAAGAATTTAAGATGCTCTGCAAGTTTAAGAAAACAGGTAGTTTTCTAGAATACTTTTCAGTAAAATATTTTTAATGAAATTTTATGTAAAATAAAATAATGCTTTAAAATTCTTTTATTTGCAGCTTTAAAAAATTATTAAAGGCATATCAATTATACGAAATGAATTTTAAAAATCACTGAAAGCTTATTTTCTCAATAAGTTAAAATTAAATTTTAAATGCTTCAAATTTTGATTAAATACTAATTGATATAACCAGAACTGCTATAAAGTATTTTAATTTCTTTTTCCTATCGCAAAAATTAGCCAATTAACTGTTGGCTATTGGTTATTGTTGACGGTTGAAATTGAGAAACTGAATGACTCTGTTTTAACTTGTTCGAGTCGACAAATTCTATTTCAGAATCAAACATATTTGCTCAAAAATATACTAATGAGGCTCATATTAATTTAGAAACTTTTCTAAAAATTAGAAAATGTTTTTCTTCTTATTAACGATCAAGTTTGAGAGTCCTTAAACAATCACAATTATTCTATTTCTAAATAAATTTATTCCACTGCTTTTACAATGCTGTCGAAGAAAATTCAAGAATATTTCTCACCAAAAGAAACAAATATAACTTCTTATCAATTACTTTTATTTTATTTTTTACAAACACCATTTTATAATAAAAGAAAACTCCAGACGATAATTTAAAGTGTGAATCAATAGTTTATAATAAACACCATTTTATAATGAAAGGAAACTCCGAAATCAGACGATAATTTAAAGTGTGAATCAATAGTTTATAATAAACATCATTTTATAATGAAAGGAAACTCCGAAATCAGACGATAATTTAAAGTGTGAATCCATAGTTTATAATAAACATCATTTTATAATGAAAGAAAACTCCAAAATCCGACGATAATTTAAAGTGTGAATCAATAGTTTATAATAAACACCATTTTATAATGAAAGAAAACTCCAAAATCAGACGATAATTTAAACTTTGAATCAATAGTTTGTGGAAAAATTAAGTTGCTTTACGAATTAATGATTACTTACTTATTCCATGTAAAAAAAAAAAAAAAACACGTTTACAAGTTTTACTTTGTTTCTTTATAACTATTCATAATTCTAATAAAAGGCATTTAAGGAAATAAAAAACAAAAATTAAAATCATATTCCTACACTAAAATCGTTTGAAGTACAGCCTATGCTGTCAAAGAAAAACTATCATTAAAATTAATGCATTTTTTTTTTTCCTGTTCTAACGTTCTTTAGGGAATTCGACGTAACGAACTCCAAAGCCTGTGTCGCCATTTCGGCGTGACTTCGTAATATTCGTTTGCCGTCACTAAACGAATTAGAACAAAATTTAATATTCTGATAAAGAGAGAGATTTTTTTTTTATGGAAAGCAATATAATTAGATTCAACCTCGGAGAAAGTAAAGATTAGAAATAAGAATAAAAAAATTAAAAAGCTATTCGACAATTTAGTTACTGTGCTCAATTTAATTCTCACTCAAGAATAAAAATCGTTTGGTAAAAGGCACTCGAAGTAAAAGTGCTTAAAAAAATAAAAAATAAAGAGGAAAAAAAATTCTTTTTAGGTTAACTTATTAGAGTCGTTTCAGTAATAAGGCAGAAAGAGAAAATCGACCCATTTGAAGGGTTTTTTTTTCTGTTTAAAAAAAAAAAAAAACTGGAAGAAATTAGAATCGCTGCTTTTCATTTTTAAACTACTCCTGACTTTTACTGAAACAGACTTCGCTTAGAACTTCGTCGAATTTAAAAAAGAACAAAAATGCCGATAGTAACGAATTTTGTATTCGCTATTTTATTCGTACATTGTTTCTGATTTAGAAAGTTTAAATGAATAACTTATTAAATTAAATTCGGAAAGTTATCAAAATTTAGAAGTTAATCTTTTGGAATAAAAATTAACATCTCTACTACAACAAAATTAACATCATACAAACTGCGAAATTATTTTCTTATAGCTACTTTTTATCCCCATAGAATAGTATTCAAAAATAGAATGGAAATGGACATATTAGCATAACGTATAGAACAAATGTTATGCTACATATCTATATGAATAAAAATGAATGTTTGTTGTTATACGGGATAACACAAATAGAAAAAAAAAACTATTGATGCTTCTCCTTTACACATCCTTCTAATATCATTTAATGCATTCATTGCCGACAAGAAAATAAATATCCTTCTTAATGAAACAAGATAACTATATCAAACTCCAAAGATTATTTCTTCTGCGGCAGCAACGGGCAGGGTACCTACTATTATTATTATATATGTAACATAACATATGCTCATATTATTATAATATATAGAACATATATTATATTATATATATATAAAATCGAACATATTAACATAAAGAACATATTAGTAACATTAAAATCTTAAAAATTTAGTGTTTCCTAATCGCACAAATCAGATTTATTTTCCAAATATATAAAGAGAATAGATTTTCCAAAATTTATTAATAATTTAATATAGTATAGTTTATTAAATTAATAAACTATGCTATTAATAATAAATAAATATAATAGTATGAATAGTTTGTTAAATAGTTTATAAATATCATAGTATAGTTTAATTCAAAATTAAAACACTTATTACATAAATGGAAAAAATTAAAGAAGTTTTTTTCTTTTGGCAGTAGAGTATTGCGAAACAAACATGATATTAAAAGCGCTTGATTATTGTCTACTGTTGCTGAAGTATTTCATTTTTTAAAAAGTTATTTCATAAGATGAGTTTATGTTTGTTTCTAATAAGTTTAATAGTTCTGTTATTGAGAGTAATTAATTTTTAACTGAGACAAAGAAAAAACATTCTACACTCGATCTCTTATTGGTACTGGCCAGTTGCATGCCTAGAAAAATAAAGAGCGTTATATGGAAAAGGTTTGGAAAAAATAAATATAGACATTCTTAATCATAACTTCTTAATTTATTTCTGGAATTCGGAAAAATTCCAAATGGTAGTATTTTAGTGATATCTTAATAAACCAATAACAGCCACTAAGTGTCGATGATAACTTTTGAATAGCAGATATGTTACACGGCTTTAAATTGTGAGGTCTCGAATTCGATAATTGGTGAAACTCAATCTCCATCTTTCCGCGGCACTACAATACAATCGTACATTTTTATTAAATTTTGAATGAAATCTATTCTGAGGAAATCTGTTTTGGAAAATTCGAGACTTTGACGAATGTTCATCCTCCAACTTGGCGCCATAGTTACAATATCACCCGCCATATTGGTGTTCTCGCGCAATGAGCACGCTCTTCGCTCGCCAAAACGTTTGGCGCCTTAAACACGCTCTTTACTTACGCTTGGCTCCACCGAAATACTCTCTCCCCAAAATCGTTCGTCTTTGCGCAGACTCACTAGTGGAGTGTGGTATCTTAATAAGTTGGCAACAGCCACTAAACATGGGCGATCACTTTTGTCTAGCGGATACATTACGCAGGCCGCCAATCGTAAGGTCGGAAGTGATTGAATTCCTTGGCGGAATTCGTTTTCCATATTGGCGTGACACCACAATATAAAAACTGCCACAAGTGCAGGAAGTTTTGCAACACTGTTTTATAACGAGCGAAACGTTTCAACGAGTCCGAGCCTTCGTGTTCGCCTTAACTATGTTAGCTGCTCTTCATATTTCATTGTGGAATAAACTATCACTAACTCTCGTCACACAGATATTTTTGAATACTGTAACAAAATAATATTTTTTTGAAACTTTTTATAGAAAACTTACGATTATTACAGTTGGAAGCAAAATATTTGTTTTACGGAAATGTAATGTGAGGGTCGAGATGGCCAAGCAATGATAAGTCCTGATGATATTTTTGAATTGAATGGATGACGATGAAAGGTTGATGTTGAGCAAATGATGATGACTCATTTACAGGATGGAATGGATGATCGAGTTCGTCTTTTAGAAAAGCGTCGTCTCTTCGTCTTCGTCTTTTCGCATACTTCGTCTAATTTGGCGCGTCGTCATCGTCTTACCTCGTCCAGGCATCAACTGAACTTTGCTCACTCTCCACCAGAGGGCTACTCAGTGGCGGGAAGTGAGTTCACAGACCTTAATCATTGACGGGAAGTGAGGTCGCAGTCGTCACACATTGGCGAAAAATGAAATCACAGGAGGCAATCGATAGCTGAAAGTGAAGTCACACGCGTCACTCAGTGTAAGGGAGTGAGGTCACAGACGTTAATCATTGGTGGGATGTGAGGTCGCAGTCGTCACACATTGGCAAAAAGGGAAGTCACAGGCTATACTCAATGATAGGAAGTGAAATCGCAGGCTACAATCAATGGCGGGAAGTGAGGTCACAGGTGCCACTCATTGGCGGGAAGTGATATACCTGGCGCCACAGTAATATTAATTTATTTTTAAAAAAATATTCTCTGAACTTTTATCAATTGTCGTATACAAACTATCATTTTTCTCAATTGTCAATATTTATAAAACTCAAAGACAACCTCCCCTGAAAAGTTCCGAAAAAGAAACACACACATATATACAATGTGAAAAACAATCAATGCGTTTTAAAATCAAGAATGTCTATTATATTTGATTAGAAACTTATTTCAAAACATTCCTTTTAATTCACTCTCAAAAATCTCGAAAAATCTATTCAATTAGTAAAACTGAAAACATTAAAATGGTGCATATATATATTTTTTAAAAAAAAATCTTATTCTTTCTCTATTAACCCAAACGCCCAAGGCATCTGACATCCCTTTTCGAATCTTTTTTCTCCAAAATTAATTACTCGAAAAAAGAGGAACGACAAATATTTCTAAACTCCTTCTAGTAATATAATAACCGATCAGAAAAATAAAAAAATCTTCAAGAAAACACACATAACTAATCAGATCTAAAATGAAATAAAAAAAGATCTAATTCTATTCCATTTTGAGCCCTGAAGGTCAAAAGGACGAATCTTTTCTTACCCAATAAAAAGCGAACCTTAGTTCAAATCCCTGAGGTTATTATTAGGCAATTCTTTTGTGCCTTTTATGAATGCTTAATTAATTGTTGAGCATCAAATATTTGAACCCATTTCTCCTCTTTATTAAACGTAAGGTCCTCATGTTACTTAAGATGAAAGATGTTTTTGTTCCTAATTGTTCAATAAAAGATACAGAACCACTCAAAGTAGAGAGTTTCATCAGTTCTTTGTAGTTATTTTCAGAGGGTTACAAAAGTAAAACATTTTCCCGAGTTTGAGGGTCAAATAATAAAAAGATTAATTCATTTTTGATGTAAAAATGGAATGTTGTTCTTTCGAATGAAGAAAATATTGCTTGGAACGGCGATTTAGTGGGATGATTTTTGCCTTCAAGGTAAGAAAATTAATTAGGGAAAGGAAATATTGTCGAAGTATATAATTAAGAATATTATTCTGGATTCCCTATCAATTTTCTTAATCTATGTTTCATAATAGTTAAGGTATCCGATTATGTTAAAAACTTTAATTATCGATCTAGTGGATTTTTTTAATTATTTTTTCTTGTCGTTCAGACTTTCCTCTTTCCAAAACAGATTATTTTTTCTAGAAAAACGAAAGCCTAACCTAACATCAAGGACAATTCTAATTCAAATAAAATTTGTTTTTACTTTCAATTTTGTTTCTCAATGAAATTCTCATCCGTCAACATGACATCTCAAAAACGAATAGAGGCATTTACGTAAACATTTCAGCTCGTGTTTTAAATGATACGGGCAATGAAAGGAACCAAACGTTTTATCGTTAGTGAAATACTTTTTCATTTAGAGGTGTTTTTAGGAAAATAAGTTGTGAATGGATGGAAAAAACGCATATATACGTATATTTTTTCCCATCGCTTCCTTTCATCTCAACATGTGTCCTTAGATGTTGGTTCATTTCATTCATCATTGTGCTCTATAACTTGTGTTCAAAGAAAAAGAGGATGGTTGCATTACCGTTTTGTGTAGAGTTTGGGTTCAATTTCATTAAAATTTAACTACACATTTTCCTATTCCTCAAAACACATTATATTTTCAAATAATTCTCTTTGTAATTATAATGTTTATAATTTGCAATACATCTAAAAACCAAAAATATTCATAATATTTATGGAATCATTTATTTTCAATTCAATTCTAATATATTTATGAAACTATTTAACATTTCATATTTTTCATAAATATATAATTGATAATAATTAATAATATTAACTAATTAATTTATTATAGTTAATAAATAATATAATCATTATAATAATATAATCATAAATTTCATCATTCATAATTTCCATAAACCAAATTTTCAATAAATTTACACTCGAACGTAGACGGATACCTTAAGATGCTGTTAAAAAATGTATATCAACAAAATAAAGATTTTTTTTTGTGCTTCGACAAAAAAGGCGGGAATCAGTCTTCGCTCTGGACTCGTGATTGGCAGAGCTCGTGACGCGATATGAGTGGAGTTGAGTTGCGGTCTGGGAAACGAAAGCAGCCACCCGAAAATAAAAAAAAAATGCGGTTATTGTTACAGTACGGTTCTTTGGAGAAGAACCGATTGCGACTTGATTTAGAGGGATTTCCTTTTACTATTTTGGTTGTTTGAAAGTTTTTTTATATATATACTTTTGTCAAAGGTTTTTTTTCTCCTGTTGTTAAGGATATATTGTTTTTTTGTTTTGCTGTTTAAGTTGAGTTTTTCATTAGAAAAAAAAAGTATTCGTAGAATAAATGAAAAATCGAAATGTAAAAAATGCAGTGCTGTTGATATAATCACTTTTCCTTCGCTGGTTTTCTTAAAAATTTAGAACGTTTTTTTTTCTCTGTCAGCATTTGATAGAATGAAGTGTTTTTGGTGCATTAGTATTTTTTTTATATTAATATTTCAATAGTGGTCGTAAGATTCAGCACCGTACGTTCACCAACATTTAATTATCTATGTTATTTATTGATAAATTATCTATGTTATTTATTGATAAAACAGTTTTTTTAATAATAAAATGTATGTTTCTCAAAATAAGTTTTAAAACAAAATAACTTTATGTACATTTTTAAACGAAATAATATTTTTAAAAACGATGGAATTTTAAAAGTTTTATTTTGCAGAATTTTTTTTTAAAAATTCAAAACATAAAACTGCTCTTTTTTGAAGTAAAATTATTGAGAACTTGCGTAATTAAAACAAATTTTAATTTAAATGATCATTCATATTGATTCAAAATTAGTAACTTTGACTAAATATTTTTATTGAGTATCGTTGAAGAGTGTGGAATAGCAAAATACTGCACATTGCTGTAGTCTTCAATATCAAATGAATGTGTTATTTCAGCTGAGCATGCTCAAAAAATATCGATGAAAATTAACCATATCAATGGAAAAATTATACACACATCGAGATTTAATCTAATCTAATCAGAAATAGTTAATTTTTT
>JAPMOQ010047397.1:0-19040 GCA_026543055.1 Argiope trifasciata | reverse complement strand
AATTATTAAACTATTTTCATTTATATGTATATGGTGGCAATACACAGCTTTTATATTTTCATAATTAATTTATATAATTGTTGTTTTATTTTCATTAAATTTTGATTATATACTAATGAGTTTATAAAACTGAATTTGATTTCATATTATTTATTATAATATTTTTTTTAAGTAATAGTAACCATTAATTAAGTATTTACTAAAATAGTAAACCACAGTGATTATCATAATATTTTTAAAACTCTTTTCTAAAAGGAAGAAAAATTAGTGAAGACAGCTTGAAAAGTCAATTAAACTGCACTGAAAAAAAAATTAAACCCCGAAACAATTAATTAAAAATGAAAATACATCCGCATTTAATTAATAGTTTAATTTAATAAATATTTTAGTCAATACTTTACATTTTCTAGAGGCAAGGCTCATCGATAAAAATGTTATGCTTTTCACACTAAAAAAAAACTAAGAACAGCAAAATGATGTGTGTTTTTATGTTAAAAAAATTCTTTTTATTTTTAAAAAAATTCTTTTTATTTTTAAAAAAATTAAATAAACAGCAGGTGCAAGTTTCCACTTAACATTTTTCTTTAGAAAATGTTTTTCGACTTTTTATATTGAGAACACTGAAAAAACATTCGTCTTAAAATATGTTTTTCTTTTTACTCTTTTCAAGTCTAACTACTCAGCAGGTGCAAGTTTTCATTCAAAATTGTTTTTATTCGAAAGTAATAAACAGAAAAACCGCATAATCAAGTACATTAATAATAATAATAAAAAGAAGGGGAAAAATGCTTTACGCTTGAGCAAGCACGCTTAGTTCGACAGGGGCCATTTACGTTCTTTTTAATATTTAATAAAGCGAAATGTGTGTCAATGTGACGCTATCATTTGTTATTTATAGATATTCATCAGAATATTTTGTTTATCCGAAAGTAATTAACATCGGAAAAATCATATATTGATGTTGTTTATTAATAGATTGCTGTGATTAACAGTTATTGGAAATGATTCATTCAAAACACGCAGATGTAAGTAATCATTGTCGAAGTTTGCAAAAGCTGTGATGACCTTCACTGGCATCTGGCAACAATCCGTATTTTCAATTTTCTGTAATCGTTTGCGAATGAATAAATTTTTAATGAGCAGACAAGTTTCTTTTGGCGATTTCCCAAAATGGAATAATTTTTCGGAACAGAACACTAGTCTTTTAATGTTTGGATTTGGAATTAATTTAATAATCCAAAGTCATCAGAAATGTTGCAAAAAAACTTTTACTGAATTTTTCATTTTTAAATGTGGTGACTGCAAATCATGTTGTACAAACATTCATAAAACTTATAATAAAGAATATTCTACTTTTATTTTCTGATTTCTCCGCGTACGATTTGATATTAAATGATATCTTGATATTTCTGCCGAAATGATACAAATTTCCCTCCCAAACAGTTTGATAGTTGAATTTGAGTTTATATAACTGAATTTGATTTTATGGTATTTATTATAGTAACCATTAATTAAGTATTTACTAAAATAGTAAAGAATAGTGATTATCATAATATTTTTTAAACTCCTTTCTAAAAGGAAGAAAATTTAGTGAAGATAGCTTGAAAAGTCAATTAAACTGCATTGAAAAAAATAAAACCCCTAAACATTAATTAAAAATGAAAATGTATCCGAATTTAATTAATACTTTAATTTAATAAATATTTTACCTCATTCTTGATTATAAGTATTGCATGAATATGACATTATTCCCCTTTTACTATTTTTATTTTCTCGTCTTCTGACTGCAGGCAAAATATTGTAATTGTGAAAAAATTCGAGTCCGAGATTTCGACGAATCTCCACGTTTTAGACCTTCTTGAGTTAAAAAAAGAATTTTTTCGAAAATGTCAACAAAGATAATTTAATACATTTCCTCAACAAAGATAATTCAAAACATTTTGAGCTAGACTGATGAAATTTGGTATACCATCTTCACTTCGAATTCGTAGATTTCTATCAAATTTTGAGCAAAGTCCCTTCAGAGGTAGCTTGTTGTTCGGTTGTATGAATACAAGTTTGTATGGCAGCTACAACAAGAAAAGAGCTAGATGAATAAAAACTAAGCAAGTAGACATACATTAAAGTGTGATGCAAATCTGACAAAATGTTTGATCTTCTGCCTGACTGTACTTTCAAAAGCAGGAAAAAACGATAGTTCGGCAATGGAATGATTTGAATATGTTGAATTTAATGTGGCATTTTGTAACCGAAAGTCTTCTTTTGTATCATTTTTTTTTCAATCTGCTGATAGATAACAAAGTGCCTAAAACACTAGTCTAATTTTCGGATACTATTAACTACATATCAGGCATTAATCACAAACAAATTCGTCAGTGATGGTATGATAGATTCAGTAAAAATGAATTTTTGTCAAAAGTTGATTTTCGCGATCAATGTAACTCGATGCCCTGCAACACATTCTCCAAAGTAGCCCTTTATTCGAAAGTAAGCGAGAAAGACTTCGGGAGCCGTTGATTTTATTTCAATATCTGACAAGGAGTTTGATCGTTTATTTGACTGTGCTTTCAAAAACATGAAAAAACGATAGTTCAACCACGGAATGATTTAAATATATTGAATTTAGTGTGGTATTTTGTAACTACAAGTGTTCTTTTGCATCAGTTTTTTCTTCAATCTGTTGATGAAAACGCATCTAAAACACTAATTTTCGGATACTATTGACAGCATACCAGGTATTAATCACAAACTAGCCCACGAATGATGACATGATAAATTCAGTAAAAATGAATCTGTCAAAAGCTGGTGTTTCGTGACCAGTGTAACTCAATGCAACACATTCTCCGAAGAAGCACTTTTATTAGAGAGTACGTGAGGAAGGCTTCAGGAACAGTTGATTTTATTTCGATACTTATCACATCACTAACTTTGTTTATGCAATATCAAATATATTCTAGAAGAGAATTAATGTAGAAATAACCATTGCTTAGATTAAATTTAATATCACATTTTATTTACAAACAAGAGATTTGAATTTGATAAATCTATGGAAATGTATTTAGAAACAATCTTACAAAACATGCCAAAAAATTTTGCTAAAGCTTTCATTTTTTAAATATAAAAATGACGATTTTACTAATAGAAAAAATTCTTCTCTCAGGATAAAAATGGAAAATTTACAGCGAAATGCTTAAATTTACACAGTTTAAAATTGTTCTTTAGGTTGAGTATGTGGTTTATTAGTGCAAGAGACGGTTATTTTTAAAAGTTATTTCTGAAGTACCAATTTTAAACAATCATAAAAAAATTTATTTTGGAAATAAATTTTTAAAGACAGTAAAAATTAATTAGTAAATTAAACCAATTCTATTTTTTGAACAGATTTCAGTTTCCTCATTTAAATCCTTGGTGAAAAGTATATATTAATAGCCTTCAAAGTTGTTCGCATTTTTCTCTTAACCGAGCGAACATTTTCCCATTCAGAATTTTCTATTAATAAATATTTTTGAAGTTTAAAAATTTTGTTTGCTAGTACTATTTACAATTAACAAGTCAAATATAATTAATTTTTTAACTTAATCAATTAAAACATCTGAAAGAATTATTTAATATCCAAGAAATGTTAAAACTTTATATTAACAAATGGTTATTCTGCTAAGGTTTTAATTAGGGAATTATTGAAATCCTTATTAGTAATAATGTAATTCTATAACCATAAAGTGAAACGGTTCATATTTACTTTCCCTAATCGAATGATACAGATAACTGATATCCTAGTGACCATTCTATGGTACTTACCAATGATTTAGTAATCATCACATATCTTTAGTTTATTTAAAATATTTCCAATTATACGCAATCAATAATTAAATTTCAAGGTACCAGTATTAAATCAAACACATTTTACAAAAGAATTTATTGAACTCATAGAGATTTATGAATTTTATATAGCTTGAAGACGAGATTCATTTTTCGATTTTCTTGATAAACACAGTCCTTTCACGAAATCCATTACGTATAAATGATTGAGATTCTAATTGAAGACAGGATTTTACAAAGCTGGATTGCCTGAATTATTCAAATATTTGCCATCATCGATGGGAATTCTCAATTATTCGCATATGAAATTATTTCTCTGGTTTAGAATACCCATCGATACTAGATACTGCAGTCGATTATATAATATAATAATGTTGACTTTCATCTTAAATGAACTCTTAAAGCAGATATAATAGATATGATTATGAAATAATGAATTCATTCTCAAGGTTTGTTTTATTTTTAGTGCATATTCAGATATAATAGATGTGATTATGAAATGAAGAAATCAATCTCAAAGGTTTTTTTAGTACATTAGAGGATTCTTTGATTTTATAGTGCTGTTCTTATTAATGATTCTGTATTTGTTTAAACTAAAATCTTACCAAAATAATTTCGAAGATTAAAAAGATTTGTGGAAAATAATCAAGAGACCAAATGGTATCTTAAATAAATTCTTGGTGAAAGTTATGAATTTTAAAAATTAAATCGATGTAATATTCTCAATCAATGTTAAAAGTTCAACCGAGTTTATTTGTGAAATAGAAAAAGGTTAAAATTGGAAAAAACTACGCAAGGGAATTCTACTGGAATATATATCCAAAATTATTATAATAAACTATACTTTGTAAAACAATGTGTGAGAAAAGGAACTATCATAAAAGAAAAAAAATTATTTACCTTTTAATATTACGTTACTTACTTTTTTAATATTATTTTTTATGTATATTTTTTATGTATATTTTTTATAATTATTTGTTTTTGTACTTTTACGTTTTTACACTAAACTATACTATTTTTTTTATTATTTCAAGAGAAGTAAATTTAAATTCATAGGGCTTTAACTGTCAAAACCGGAAGTAACTAAATGAAGCTGGGTCTCACTAGCGCTGTCGGTTAAAGCCCGTTTTCTCTAGTTAAATCGGGTTAACCCCTAGCGCTATTAATTAAAACGCGCTTTACCAAGTTAATTCGCGTTTTGACTGATTTCGAGTTTCATCGTAACTCATATATCTAAATCTATATTATTTAAATCATTCGTTAAAAATTTTAATGTCTCTACTTTCCACCTACGCATTTGAAAACTTGTGTTTAGATACAAACTGGTGTGTGTATTATGGCAAATGTAATAAACAGATGATTAAATATAATTGCTGGAGATTTTTTATAATAATCAATTTTAGAAATGATTATGAATAATTGGAGGATTGATCACATTTACCTTAACATACACAAAAACAGAAAAAAGTAACACACACAAACACACATGTTAAGGTAAATGTAACACACACAATAATTCACACATATTTAAAAAACGGATGCAAGGCTGAATATTAATTACCAGAGAGAAAAGGCTAAAAGCCTGGGGAAAATGATTGATCATTTAATATTTCTCAAACTGTATGTTTCGGAACCACCTATTTTATATGTATATACTAGCTGCAGTAGAAATAATTTTGGAATTTTAAATAATTATCTTGTTTAATTAAGAATGAAAGAAAGAATGATATTTATTTTCTTGACGGACTACATTCACTGAAATTCAAGGATATATAAAGCAGAAGCACATATAGTATTCATTCCATTTCTATACTTTTATTCTACAAACAAATATTCATTTTGATGTATTAGATTAGTGTATTATTTTAGAATTCCAAAGCCTAGTGTTCTTTCGGAATGGCAATGAAAGAAACTATTCATTGTATCTCGTGGTTCGTTTAATATTTGTTCGGAATTCTCAAGTTTAATGTTCTAAAGCGTGATTAAAATATTTTCTTTTAAAATTGATCAAACATAGAAAATATATATTTACATCATAAAATCTTCAATATAGTTGAAAAGATAATTTTTTTTGAAAACTAAGATGGTGCAAAATGATTTGTACTATAACAATTTCGGAGATTACTGCAAAAAACGCTAAAATTTTAGTAAATGTTTAGTTAAAATTTCAAACCTATAGGATTGGTTCCCCTAAAACTTTCTCGCACACTCTCTAATAAAACTATTACCTCAGTGAAAGACTTACATTGCATTTGCATACAATAGTTGTGAAATATTAACGCTTAGCATGAATTTAGCATCCTTATTGAATCTGTTGTGTCTCCTTGGTGAGTTATTTGGTGGTTGATAGATTTAATTTTTTTTATTCTTTTGATAATTGTATTACGCTAAAACCCTTTGCGTGAGTGCAAGAAATATGCTGTCCAAGTTTTATCGAAATCGGATGAGCGTTATGACAGAGCATAAAAGACATACAACCACCATATTCATTTTTATTTACATAGATTAAAAAAATGCTGTCTTTGCAGTAACGAAAATTTCAGAGTTAGTACATATATTTTTGTTATTATTCACTGTTACATCTTGTAAAAATTTGAGTTTCATATGGCAGCATTCAAAGATATAACACTCCTCTTGTATTCATAACATGGAAAACCCAATTTCTTCAAACTTTGCGTGTTAAGAAGAGAAAAAGAGGTCAGAAAACGGTTCAATTATCTTCCTGTGGTGCGGTCCTTTACTCGCCTAAGTGTGTTGAAGACCCCCCTCACATATCTTGCAGCTCAATCCGTTGCACAATACTTCACGCTATCTCGCGTGCCGGTTGTTCGTCACATTCCGCTTTCCACAAATTTGTACAATTCCAGTATTTCGTCTCTTAATGGTAGTGTGATACTTTGCTGTCTATCTGTTTGCGAAGAGGCGCTATCTATTAACATGCTGATGGCTGTCTATTATTCCCGTGCCAAAGTCAGTGACCTGCCTGTCAGCTTATATCTTGTTTAAATCCTTTTTGTAAATAAAGAAGGGACACATGCTTCCATCTGGTAATTAGTAAATGGGGATTTAGAACCAAGTTTATGCACCCGCAGTTAATTTAAAAAGCATTTGTGGGCTTCCATGAATTCATCGCTTTCATGTTACTGCCACAGTAAATAATTTTAAATATTTACGTTATAGAAGACTTTAATCTTTCGCTTATGGTTTTAGGGAAATACGAAATATCTTCTGACAGAAAATTAGAAAAGTACTTTTTAGAATTTCAATCCTCTAAAAGATCAGTTTATATCTCTTTCTGTTTTCTCGGATACGAGATACTGATAACCTATTGAAATCGTCAAGAAATTTGGACGTGAAATTTTAACTGATTTGAAAATTTCGGAAAACTGGCCTTATGTCTGAAAAAAAGTAGTTTTAACATTATATTTGTTTACTTCCACTTAGTTTGTTTTTCTGTAAAAGGAATAACTCAAAATCAGTTGGAGCTAGAAGGTTGAAATTTGAAGTATAGACTTATGACCAAATTTGCAGATTTCAATGAAATTCGGAGAAAAATTTCATACCAAGGAAGTCTGTCTGGCTCTTCGAACACAAGTGAACGCAATAACTACAAACCGTATAAAACTACATACGTTTTAAAGTATATAAAATTCAATTAGTTAAGTTTTAAAATATAGCTAAAACTTTGAACCAAATCTGTCTAATGGCAGATTGCCTATCGGTCTGTACCTTCAGGCGCATGTGTAAGTAATAATTTACAAATACAATGATTTATATGCATGAAATTTGGTGCATTATCTAGTGACTTCAATCTTAGTTGTAGACTAAATTTTAGAATCAATAAGCCCACACGTTGAAAATGCATATATTCATGATAGATTCAATATGAATTCGAGTTCTATGACAAAAATTCTTTTTGGATATCATTTTCCATGGCTATGCATGGAATTCCTTAACTTATCCATAGTCAATAATTTTTTGCGGAGAAAGATGAGTAAGACCCTTATTGTAGAATATGCGAAAAAAGTTTCAAAGAAATAATTTTCGTTGGTTGTTTTATCCACCCTAAATGAATTATAAAAGAGAATATTGTGAACATGAAAATCAAACCTTTTCTCCTCAACTTTTTAGATGTCCTTTCTGAAGAAACAATTTTTGGAATAATATCTATATCAGTCTTTTTGTCTGCGAAGTCTTTTTTCCATCAATCGTCTTTCGTTTACTTCAATTCAAATTACGTGTAAAATAGTAACTAAGTAAAAGCTCTAATAACTCGATAGATGGAATTTTGTGCTTAGTTTTATCACCACAATTTTAGATCTGTACAAAATTTTAAATCAATTCCATTTAAGGATTGTATACTTGTTGGTCTGTATATTGTTACGGTAAATTCCAGTTCGGAGAGAGAACAGTGAGAAATTTGACATAATCAGTGACGAATACGATGTTTCATTCAACAATAAGAAAAACTCGCACGAAATACAGGCAACAAAAGAAACATGAAGCCTACAGCATGGAAAAAATAAACTATCAG
The DNA here is from genome assembly GCA_026543055.1 of Argiope trifasciata. NCBI lineage: Eukaryota > Metazoa > Arthropoda > Arachnida > Araneae > Araneidae > Argiope > Argiope trifasciata. The sequence goes on along the minus strand of JAPMOQ010047397.1, from coordinate 10,687 downwards.
CAAAAGAAAATCAGTAGTAAGTAACAATAATAGCATAAAGCATCAAGAGAAATCTCCCTGGTCATTAACACTCTAAAGAGAGATTTTGCTTACTTACATTCTACGATTTGGCAGATGACTTCTAACTCAATTAGACTCTGTTTTTGATAGTTATCAAGATTAATGCTTTAAAATAGGGCTGTAATTTGAGTCTTAATGAAGATATAAACACATTCTCGAATATTATGGACTTTTCTTTTTCTGCCCGGAGGCTGAGAATCACAGATTAGACGTTCCTTTAGCATCAGTTATTGGTATCTGTAACATTAATAATTAATAAACTTCAAGCAACATAAATAATTTGTAAAATTATTTATGTGCAGTATACTTTATAATTGAAAAAAATCCAGTAATTTAGGGAAATAAAATTTGAATGCTCTCTTGTCAGAAATTTTTTTCATTTATATCGAATTTCAGACTCAGTCTTATGGAAAAGGATGCATCCTAAAATATATACTGGATTTTCTTCACTACATCATGAATGCGTTGTATTATGTTAGTAGATTATAAATGCAAGACTAGAAGACTCGATGATTAATTACTCGCATAAAAAATGCAAAACTAAAGTACTAGAATCGGAAAAAATATTCAGTTCATTAAAATTTTTTAATTAAAACATTCATTTTCGAAGTCAATCCAAATGTAGATATAAGGAATTTTCATGTTTAAATTTCCTTGATTCGAAAAAAAGAAATTAAAAATATATTTACAATTCAGATAAATAATAATAATTGCTACAAAAATCCATAAATGTTCTTGTTTTCATTTTTGAATCATTTTTTTATATATTTTTTAATTTTTCATTTTATTAAAACACCATCCTTCCTCCTAAAAATGATAAAAACTGTGCAAATGCAAATTTTAAGAAGCTCTTTTAAAAGGATAATTATTCAAAATACTGTTTTATAGAAAAAGAATGGGGTTATTATTTACTCGCTTATTTTGAAAAACAATTTTTCTCAAAATAATAAAATTGAAAATAATTAAATTTGAATGATATGTTTAAAAATTTTTAATTTGAGAAATTCGTTGAATATTTTGTGTGAAAATTGGTGTTAAAATAGTAAATTTATTTCTTTTTACAGGACAGTTAATTTATTTAGGAAACATAAAAACGTCATTCGAAATATTGAAGCATCGAGTTTCATTTTTTTTTTATTAGATGAAGATGAATTATACGGAAGAGGCTCTTTTAAACAGAACTGCAGCATGAGAACCAGTTAAAAGTTTCAGTAATAACTTAGGTAACAAAGGAAATTGGGAAAATGGTCCAAACAATTGAAAGAGAACGTTTACTCAATTTTTAAAGATGATAATAAAACTGGTGTAGGCATTGTTATAGATACACTGGTACCCTGGTACCCAAATATAGTCATTAAAAATGTCAGAAATCATGTATTCGAAACTGATGAATCATAGTTGGACTTTTACTAAAATATCTCCTCTATCTTGAGAAAAATTCCATATAAGTTAATATAATAAAAGAGAATAGAAATCCGACCAGTTTTATAATGATGTATTTGTCACATCAGAGAATAACATTCATTTCTACTTGTTTTGAATAAAAGATGTTTCTTTTCTGTTGTTTAACATTCACAAAATAAGATTCTAAACATTGAGGGTCTATTTCCAACAGTTTTTCGTTTATTTTACTCAGAAATTTATCAAGAAAAAAATCATTTTTTGTACTGTGTATAGTTTTCTATGCTTTTATTTTAACATGCTAAATTAGAATGTGAAGTTTATTAATAATCGAATAGTTGCTTGACTTGGGGAGCAATTGGAGTAGGCAATTCTTATGCACTATCCTTCACAATTAGTTTATTTCTAGACATAGCATACACATTTGTATAAAACCTCCTTAATGTTTCGTCTCTTCAAAAATTATTCATGTTTCATGTGTCTTGCAAATATTGAGATACCTTTATCAAAAACAATTTACCAAATGATGTTACTCATAAGAATATAATGGCTTTTAACTATTTTTGCTGAATTTTGAATATGCTGGATGATTCTGGATTGGAAAAATATATTCTCTTCAACGACAATGCAGCCTACATAACACATAAGAATTTGCTATTTCAATTTAAAATTTGAATAACCTGAAATAATTTTCGTTTTATATTACACATCAATTAAATCTATTTAGCTTTAAATTATTTGTTTCAAAAGCTTTCTTACTTAGAATCAAAGGAGGTTTCTACAAGTGATTTTTAAGTTAAGTTAAGTTTAGTTTAGTTTAGTTATATTAACGTCCCGTTTAAAGCAACACGAGGGCTATTTTGGGACGGACCTCGTAGTTTTGAACCACTTTCAGATGACGAGGACGACACCTGAAGTGGCACCCCCCTCTCCACACCACACCACACCAGCGGGAGGACGTTTGGCCTGACAGATTTAACGTGCTAGAGACCCCCTCACATGACGGTTGTAACGTCCCGTTGTAAACCAATACTAGGGCTATTTTGGGACGAACTTCGAAATTTTGAACTACGGTCAGATGACGAGGACGACACCTGAACTGGCACCCCTCTCTCCACACTACACCATACCAGCTGGAGGACATTTGACCTGACAGATTTAACGTGCAAGAGACCCCCTCACACGACGGTTTTTCGGTGGAATCGAGTCTCGAACCTGAAACCCTCCGGTTCCGAAGCCGAGACCTTACCACCAGGCCACCGCGGCCCTGTGATTTTTAAGATGCAAATAAATAATATATTCATATTTATTACAACAAACAAAGATATGTGTTGATGCTATATAGGATAGAACTTAAGAGCTAGAACTATTAAATATGGAGCAGATATATTTATGAAATGAGGAATATGTCCATTGGAGTGATTGCTGTGAAATTTTATCTCGGACTTAAGTTAAATGTTAGCGTTTTTACACAAAATGGTTCAGTACAAAAATTATTTTTATATCATCTTAAAGTTAAAAAAAACATTTTTTTGAATGATACTAACTTTTGGTAGCATAATTGTTTTGGGTTTTAATTACTTTAAAAAATATGTCAAATATGTTTTAACAATATATTTAATTGTTGAAATGAAATGAAAATCGTTTTTAGTGGTGTTACTAATATTTCCTCTTGATTTTTCCCCTCAATTTTCTTTTGATAAGAAGAATCGACTTATTTTTCAAAGTTGAATAAATTTTACCAAAAATTAGGCTTTTAATATTTTTTTTAAAAAATATTTTCTTGTTCTTGCAAGCATAGTTTAACCTTAGAATCAAATAAAGGTGAAAATTTTTTAAATGAGTCCTTTTTTAAAGAATGGCTATTTTTCCTTTTATGCAATTGGATGTATAAAATGTGCATAGAAATTAGACAAATACAAAGGGAAAAGGTATAAGGCTAAATAAATAGTAATAGTTATAATATAAATATGTGAATTTTTAAAAGTATTTTGCCAAGAAAGTCATTAAGACAAAGTTACTGAAAATATTTAAAAGAAATTTATCATCATTAATGCCAACGAACCAATTATTTAACAAACCGACTAATACATAATAATATCTATTAAATCTCATATAGAAAATTTCCTTAAATATTTATATTAATTACTTACTCCATTGTTTTAATTGCAAAAAAGAGCGGGTAAGTGCTTAGTTAGTTCATTATAATGAAGTCAACTTCAAAACTTTTCCGAGTTGGCAAGTTTCCATCAAAAGGCATTGAATGAACTGTGAGTGCAAGTGGAGTCATTTGACATTCCTTTAACGTAGTTCTAAATCAATAACGCTCATTTCATTGCAGTTTAAGAGGACTTTAGAAAAGTTTACTTGGGTATTTTAGTAATTTTATACCTTTAAAGTAAATTAGTCTTTTTTGAAAGGAAATAATGCGTGTCATAAATAATGTCATTAAAATAGGAATGTTTTCTTTTGGGATTTATAATTACAGGACCAAAGATAATTAACATAATTATTATTATATAATAAAAGAATAAAAATTGACTGTAAACTATTATCTATGGAATACTACTTTTTTATATCCATTCGCTATAGCAAATAAACAACAAAAAAGATTTCTGTACTAATTAGTTAAGAATTATTTATGTTCATAAAGACCACCGACCATAGATTTGTTAAAGTTAACTAAATTCAATAGTTTTCTTTGCGCAAACTTATTATTTCCAAATTTTAACAAACATAAGCAAACATTTTTGTAAAATGATTTATCATACATATTATCGTTCTTTAGACGGCGTCATTAGATATTTATCCAAAATTATCAAAATAATTTAGAATTTCGCATGAGGTATCTATTTATAGTATTAAACATGTATTGCATTTAATAGAATGCATTTTTTAATTCCACATATTTCTTCAAATTTTTGTTTTCTAACACTCTTTTAAACCCTAATTTTTTCATATAATGCCGATAAATATTTGAACATTTTAGAAGATTATAAGAGTGGCCCATATCTTGAATAACATATATAATTTTGAACACATCAATAAAAATGTAACAAATGACTGTATGAAATGGAAGTATTTACAATCTACTATTTTTCGACATTAAGGTAATTCAGGTTGAGGCATTTGCAGTAACTCTGGATTAGTTTGAAAATCCAGATCTTATAGCTACATCATCTGTTGCATGACTCTTTTGAGATCGTGGTCAGGGTTAAGCTTTTTACGATTGAGGAATCTCATTATTGGACCCAATGGATAAAAGCGCAAGAGTTCCATATTCTGAATACTTGCCGTCAGGTTCCAGGAATAATTTTCTTCCATTGGAACAAAATTTCAAAGTGTCGATTTGGAGCGTCTTCCATACAGACTGAATCAGCGATACTCAGGTTTTTTTAGCTACAAAATATTAACCTTTCAGTTGGATTTAGCATTTCTACATAATCTATTATCAGCTCGGCGAGTTATTTGTAGTTTAGTCCTTGGTAAATAAATGTGGTTAAAATTCAAATTTTTAAATTTTTTATTTTTAAATTTTAGGTAATTGCACTGTTTCTATATCCATTCCTTAGGTGTAAACAATAAGCTGACCAAGTTTTAGGAAGGCATAAGAGGCATAAGGCAAACAATCATTTTTATTTTTATAGATTGACATCACTGAAATATAAATCTGATGATGACTTCTAGCTGGTTCTGCTCAACGGACGGCCTCTAACTGCGTCCCTAGTAACTTCTTTTTCTTCTTGTGTAGAGCCGACCACTATGCCACCACTGAATGTAGGAATATAGACAGGATTTGTTGTGACCAATTGCTATCTTTAGCATAGTCAGTCCAAAATGCTGACCGATTCATGAAACTGGCATCTTCTTCTGGCCCCTAGCCTTAAGTCGATCCAATGGCATTCTGAGATGTGGATTTTTAAATTGATCACGAGGAGAAAATATTCGTTGAATATATAGGAGAGGAGAGGAGAAAATATTCATTGGATCTCAATATTCATTGAATGATAGTTCTGTCAAAAAATAGCAAACCGGTTTAGCTTAGTTATATTTACGTCCTGTTTTAAAGCAAGATCTGGGCTGTTTTGTGACTGATTTCTAACTTTTGAGCCCTAGTCACATGACGAGGACAATACCTAAGTTACCTTTCCCTACTTCCATACCACACTAGTGGAAGAAACTTTGGCCCCGACATATTTAACCTACCATACTCGCTTATACGACTGTTTTTTGGCAGAACAAGGTCTTGAACCTGAAGCCCATAAGACCCGAGACCTTACCACAAGGCTACTTCGGCGCTATAGAAAAATGGCAATACTTTCATTTCCACTTCATGTTGCCATTAAGTGCATTATTTTTATTATCATGTCCCCCATTATGTGCTTTGCTTATTGACAAACCTTAATGCATATTATTTTGCCACTCCCAGCCATGACTGGTTAAATAAAAGCTCGCATAATTGGATTCTATTCATATATCTTCTAATAAATTTCATCATTCCCTTTTGTACATTTATGCATTATTTTCCAACATTCGGGTGGCATGTAAACCGCCACCATAATTGTATTATCTTCATATCACTTCTTCTAAGTTATATAATTCCATCTTGTACATTTATACATTATTTTTCAACACCCAGTCTGTATGATTTAATAAATATTCTCATAACTGAATTCTCTTCATAAATCTTCTATATTTCCTTATTTCATTTTGTACATTTATATATTATGTTACTACATCCAGCCTTTATGGTTAAACAAACACTCCCTTAATTGTATTCTCTCATCATATCTCTTCTTCTGATGTTATCATTCCGTTTGGTACAGTTATACATTATTTTGCAACACCCAGCCATGAATGGTTAAATAAACATTCTCATAATTGGATTCTCTTTATATCTCTTCATTCCGTTTTGTCTTTATGCTTCATAAGCACTGAAAATACTTAATACTTGTTTTATCAGCAAATTCATTTAAGTGCCTTCAAAACAGCAACTTTTATAAACAGTTTATGAGTACATTTTTCACCTATCTTTCGCTTCATAAACAAATTTTAATCTTCGCTTGGAAAAGGATAAAGGATGCAATGAAATATTAATAAATTATTTATTTAAAGAGAAAAAAAATGGCATCTCTTTCTCCAATGTCGCGATAATACAGAGATGGCTCATAAAATTTTTATGAGATTCATTTATCAATTTTATCAGCGATAATAGCTCGCTGAGATTTGGTTATTCATTTTTAGCTGCCGGTTTATATTTTTCACAAAATTATCGGTGTGTTATGAATTACTTAAGTTAGGGAAAAGGAAACTATTAATTTTTCGTTCTTTTTTTATTCAATCTTTATTATTTATAATTTATACAAATACTTTATTTATTTATTTAACTTAAACAAACATTTGTTAGTTTTTTTAGATTTATTTTCGGGAGTCTTTAAAAGTATGAGTGAAAAGGCCAGTGAACCGCGCATCATATGTAGCTCTGGCCAAGCTTAAAAATTTTTTATACGTACTTCACTTTAAATTAACAAGGAAAAAATAACAAAATTTTTTCCAATTTCTGTTACAAATAATTCGTTTATTTTCCAAGAGTTTTTACATTTTATTTTTATTTGTTAGGTTGGGTCATAATTATCAGGCGTTTTAAAAAGATATTATCAGGCTTTTCAATTAAAAAATCCCACTATAAATATTTCCCTTTTCTTAATATACTGTCATATGTTAAATTAAGATTCATTAACAAAATACTTGAAGCAAATCTGTGAAAATTGGGACACGTCCGGATTTATTTTTATCCTTAAGTCTGTGAAGGACCCATATATATTTTTCTACATCTTTCCAAGCTTTTTAAGATGATGAACGATGGTTAAATTTTCCACTTTGAATTTGCCGTCCTGAATTTGAGTTTTTCAAGATTTTGTTCCTATCTACGGCTGCCAATAGTGTCTGATAGTCGAAAACCAGTAGTCGATCTATTCCGGTCTTATCTACAAAACTGATACCGCCATAAGTTGAAATGAGAAAATAATTCCCTGCATCGACTTTCGCTGATTTTACCCTCATCAAAACGATCATTGAGATCGCGAAACGACTGCTTTCTCTTCTTTCTTGAAGTGCTACATCATACATCATATAATCTACACGCATTTTTCTAACTTTTTTCATTCATAAATATAAAAATGTCAGAAAATTGATATTAATAGAAAATATATTTTGCATATGAGCAAACAACATGCATGCATATATTTTCCTACAAAACATAGGTAAAAAGATATTTAATTTTACTTTCTAATAACTTAAAAGATATGGCGTTATCCATTTTTAAGCACATTGATGCAGAAATAAAGCATAAAAACAGCTCCCGCGACTTATATTGATTTTTTTTGTCTGCGATACTTTCCCCTAAGAAACCATAGTAATTTAATCTAAGAACTAATATTTTCAATTTGATTTAGATAAATATTCTAAAATATGTATTTTCCAAGAATATTTATCTAGAATTTCGAAGATTTCTAGATAAGACCATTGACGTCAGTTTTTTTTTTTGTTCTTTTATCTTGTTACTAGTAGCTAATAATTCTACTTCCTTTCGACAATGAGTTTTACAATTTTTTGTATTTTCCTGACAATATACAAGAAAAATATATATTCTATTATGTTCCTTTCATTCATATTGTTTCACTAATTCTCTGAAATCTGTGTGTGTTTTGTAAATCAAGAAACCTATCAGATTCAATAACAAATAATGAGAGAGAAAATAGAAACTAACATTTTTTTTAAACAAGTCGATTCCTACTTAGGTCAACAAAGAAATTTTTCATTTTAGTTATTTTTTATTAAATAATTACAATTAATATAAATATGTATATGCATGGCATAATCAAAATATTGAGTGGCAAAAAAGAAAGCGATTTTCCATATGGTGTTGAACTATTATTTCTGTTTGTTATTATTTATACGGTCTCTATTTTTTTTTTTTTTCATTTCTAATGTATGAAGCCGATGGTGGTTTATAATCTTTCTTCGCAAGAACTGAAGTCGCATTCTTCATCTTCACAAGAAAAAATACTGAAATCCTTGCAATTTACTGATTGAGTATTGACTGATTACCTATTGATTTCAATTCTCATTAAAAACTACTAAAACTTTATTTAAAGTATCGAAAATTAAATCAATTAAATAAATGAATTAATGTTTAAAAAAACTGCAACAACATCGATTGTCATCCAAGTTTAAAAAAATGTATTTGTATTCGAGGGGATGAATGAAAAGGGTTTTATTAAAGTATCCGACTACGTTCGAAGGAAATTTTTTGAAAAATTAAATTAAAAAAAACTATTTCTTACTACGGTTTTTAGATTTATAGCTAATTATGATACAAAATACTATAAATACAACAAAAGTATTTAAAAATATAATGTACTTTGAGAAATAGGAAAATTTGTAGTAAATATTAATGATATTTAACCAAAACGGTTTACATCATACACAAAACTGTAATGCAGCAATCCTATTTTTCTTTGTACTCAAGTTATAGAATACAGTGATGAATGAAATGAACCAAAATCTCTCAAAAGTATGAGATACAAAGAAGTTATGCGTAAAAATATACGTATATATGTATTTTTTCCAGAAATTTAAAACTTATTTTTTCTAAAACACCTATAAATGAAAAAAAAACCTTTCACCTTCAATAAAACTTTTGGTTTATTTCATTTGCCATGTTATTTAAAATGCAAGCTGAAATTTTTATCTAAATTCCTCTGTTAATTTTTGAGAAATCATGTTAACGCTGGAGAATTTTTATGAACATTAAATTTCCTCCGGTTCCTAAGTCAAGACCTTACCAACAGGCTACCGCGGCCACTCAAAAACAGTGACTAGAAAAAGCTTGAAGGAAAGCGAATTAGCAAGATCTAAGTGTCCTCAACATCATTTGGGGAAAGTATGATTAAGTTCATGATTGGATATATATTAATATTTTGAATCTTAACAACATGGTTAAAGTTTTTTACTATACCTTTGTTTTACTCGAGATTTGTAGGTAGGCAAACATTACTAGCTGTTGCTCTTTTCCATTTCATTATATTTACGCATAAACATCACAATACTGGAAAGAAGGGACTTAACACAATAAAATTAATTTATTAAAGTAGATCACGTAACTGATTCGTCTAATTCAAAACATCAGTGAAGTCACTGGGAAAATAGAATTTTCCCACAAATGGAAAGATAATTGATCCAAAATATTTGAATTATTTAAGAGGAAAATAAATTGACAGGAACCAAATTTATTCATAAAAAGATGCATCAATAATGCTGCAGCATTATTAAAGTTTATAAAGTAATTAAATAAATAACTATAATAACAATAACATTCCATCGAAGACTGTTCAATTTTTATAATGAGTTCGGAGAGCGTGAATTTTCTGCACACCTAAGCCGATAAAACGGAAGATAAATTATCGATTATCATTTCTGGGATAAACTTTCTCTATATTAAATCTGCAAGCATTAGTAGAAATCGTGTTTTCTCATTTGGGTATTGCACAGAAATTCTATTGAATGCCTCTCGGTTTTAGTGAGGATCATTTGACTATTATGAAGGAATTGGTATCACTCTCAGGCCTATTCTAAATAGAATTAAGGGATTCTATGAAAAAATTGAAGGGTAAAATCTGTGAGTTTTTATCAAATATTCAAACAATTTATTTATCAAAGGTAACAAAGTGTGTATTTTTACAGCAAATGTATTATTATTATTTTTATAAAGATTGCAAAATAGTTTACAACTGTGTCTAAGCCTAAATGTTTTACGACCGATCCATTACGGTTATGAATTTTGACAAGGATCGTGAAAAGTTCAGAATCCTATCAGCGTCTGGGATTTTTTAACGATTGATATATTATTGTTATTATGTATGATATTAATTGCAAAAAAATGTTCATAACCTGTATACGCTTGCGATTTTTTTTCTTCGTCATTTGCAATTATAAAAACTGGAATAGATATTTGAAATTCTACACATATCCAAGAAATACAGTTTTTTATATTTTATTTATTAATATAAATTAAATAAGACGTTTTTATTTTGCGATTTTAAATTTATTTGTTAGATATTTACTTTTTGATAAAAATACTAATGCATTTATATTATTAAATTCATGTTATAAAATAGGAATTTAATTAAGATTTTAATGATTAATAATTAAAATTTAATTAAGA
>JAPMOQ010047386.1:0-16118 GCA_026543055.1 Argiope trifasciata | reverse complement strand
TCTAGAAAAACAGAAAAATGTCTGGAGAACAAATATGGAGCAAAATTTTAATCTAATATTTAAAAAAAATAATTTAGCAGTAATTTGTAAATTAAAAATTTATTCATATTGTCCAAAAAAACAATAAATAAATTAAAATCTTTAATAATAACAACAGTCAACCTAATTTTAGATTCAATGCGGTTATGTATAAACACTTTTGACCATTACTTTTTATCATTTCATAAATGTATCATGTTTTGTATGTTTCAACAATTTGTTATATTTTTGAACACACAAAAAACATGCTCAAATATTTGTAGCATGACAGCATTCACGGTGCAGGTGAAAATTTATATTTATAAACATAATATATCTTAGTTATTCCATGATTTATTACAATGCCACTATTAATCAAAGTTGACACACGTTTAATCTTGATGGAATCTGATTTTCATCCATTTTTCTTGTCACAGATTTCAAAAAAAAATTTTTTTTCAACTGATTTTTTTTAATATTTTACTATTCCTAAACTATTTCCTAAATTATAAACTTTACGCATTACTTTGCAAATTATTTACATAGAATTAATTAATCACTGATTAAAGATTGCACTCTAATAACTGCGAAAACCTTTGCATTTTAATACTGTACTGAATATGGGTATTTTAGAAATCTGTTATTCAGCTACATTTTTAAATGTTTGCTACACTTTTAATCGAAAATTTATTTTATGACTAAATATAAATCGCATTTAAATACTAATTGTGAATTCAAATGCCTAATAAAATTTAATAGGCTTAATTTTATTTTTCATAACATTTTATGATTGAAAAATCGCTATTGTATATATTTATTTCACCATAATTTTTTTCAGTATTTTGTGTTTGACTTCCACATGGCTCCAATGATGTTCTTTGATAAGATGATTAGTTTAACGGTGAGTAAAACTAGTTTCCAAAATAATTATTTAATACATTTCTCAAATTTAGAACTTCTGTCCAAAATCTTAGTTCTCACTTCCAATAATCTGCATTTATTTTCTTTAATTTCATTAGGTTTGCTTGAATAATACTTTAACAGTAATTTATCAATAGTAACTTTTAACCATCTTATAAATCTTTTTTATTCTAAATATTATAAATCATCAAACTGTAATTATAACAGTTGCACTTTAGAAGTATTTTATTTAATATAAAATGACCTTCCTAATCGCGACCCATTTATTGATTTCTAACGCCCTAAATATAGGCATATATAATATTTTCAACATGAAGAATTATTCTAAACGCAAGAAAGAATACTATTTAAAATTGTTATGGTCAATAGATGCACTGCTGGAAAGATTAAGTCTCCAGTTTGAAAGGTTAATTTCCGAACAGCCTCTGGATTCTATTAATCCTATTTAGTAAATCCTTTTCTATATACGAATGTTTAAATAAAAAAATTCCATAATTTTATATCCATAACCAGGTGAGTTATTTTTTGAATTTAATTTTTTAAACAAATTAACTGCTGAAACGATTCGCAAATCTCTCACGAGATGGTGTTAAAGTCGTTTGAAACTGACATTCAAAGCCTTTATAAATCGGTCAAATGTAGTCTGAAGAACGTGAACTTTGTATATTTTAAATAATAATGCAATAAGAATATTTAAATATGTCTAATAAGTTCAAGTATATAACTAATTAAACTATATAATATATCAACTACATAAATAATTAAAATTCTTAATTTTTCAGCATTAAATTTATTGCAAACAATATGAAATTTAATTTTTAGTATTATTTAAAACTAATTTCATATTAGAAACATGCGCTTATGCATAAATTGTTTATAGAGGCTATATTGCTGGATTGAAAACGCATGCAATCAAATTTTCAAATCCAGATTTGATTTCGATGCTACAACCATGTATCATAATTGATTCATTCAGTTGTTTGTGTTTTTATGTAATTACTTGTGATGAAAAGACGAAGAAGGAAAATTCTTGTCGATAGAATTCGTCTAAAATTTGATAGAATACTTCATATTTGCCACAGATACTACATAGACAATTTTTCCGATGTATCTAAAAGTGTTTTTGAATTATCGCGTTCGCAAACAAAAAAACCGATATAATTCAAAAAATATGTTTTATGGATTCAAATACATCTCACAAGTGGAGAGTGGAGATACATCAAGATATCCCAGTTGGATTTATACCAAACTCGACTTTTTGAAGAACCGGTCTAAAAAATTCGAAATTCCAAAAAACCGATTTTTGCTGGTTTCAGAATTTTTGAATTGAGTATAGAAAAACATTATCTCTAACTTATATAAAATTACAAAAAACGAAATCAATATCTTATATATAATTAACGACTACATATACATATTTCTTATACAAAACAACAAAAACTTTAAAAAAAATTGAATAATATTTATATTTTTTTCAATAATTTTAATTTCTCGTAAGAAAATAAGACTGCAAAAAACATAAAATATCTACTGGATGAGGGCTAAGTCTTTTTCATTTTGGACACAATATTGCCTGCAATTGAAAATACTCGCTCATCAGCTATTGAAATATGTTTTATAGTTTTCATAGCATCAAATAACAAATCTAAGATTTTTGTTCTTTATTCGTTGCCTCAAGTAATGAAAAGTCATCTTTCAGTGTTTTGGGACGTGTACGTTTTTCTTCGGAAACTTTTCAAGTACTTCAAGAAGCTTTTGAATTGATTTTTCCATAACTTCTTTTTTAAAAGCTTTGCTCAGATGAGTAGTTTCTTCGATTTGCTTTTCCACGAAATCGGTTTCCACATAACAATGTGGAAATATTCTAGACGATATCTTTCCAAGTAACTTCATGATTTTGGTTTTTGAAGTTAAAGAAAGTACACTAGATTTCTTCACTGAACTAGAAATGTTTTGTGGATTTGCAAATGCAGCAAAAGAATAGATAATTATACTGGCTTTTTTTTAATTCGTTTTTCTAAAGCATAAAATAATTTCAAACTTATTTTAGTGCCCAAATTTTTTAGTTCATATAACAGAGATTTAGTCATATATATCTTCATTAGTTCATAAATTATATTAATTATTCCCGGACTATTCCGTCGCCTTAGCAATCGGCTGCCCAACCGATAAAATTCATTTTTTTCGAATAATTGGAATATCCAGGCGTTCCGTAAAACCTGTTTTCTTATTGTGAAAACCGGTTTTCGAATGTGAAAATTTTATTTAAAAAAATGGGTTTGATAAACCGTCAAACCCTATCTCCCGATTAAATTATTTAACTTTTACAACATTTTCTTTTTAACAGTTACCCACATTTTTTGTAAGCAAATAAATAAAAATAAAAACTGAGAGCTGAAATATTTTTATTTATACATTTTGAATACAAAAATTGATACATGTAATAAGATCAAGCTAACATTTAGCAAAAAAATTTTGATTTGGTAAATTAGAATTTAAATTATTAATGTTAAATTTCATTGGAACAAAATATTTAAAGATTAAAAAAAGTTACTAAATATTTATATTAAAGATCTAACCAGCTTTATTTCATTTTAAAAAAATAATATTTTTATAAAAGAAACGCTATAATAATCTTTCACTTTAAAAATTAGTGAAATGTTCACTTACGTTTGGAAGCGATGAAAAAGATAAAATGTTGTCCTTATAAATAAGTATTGAAAATTCTATTAAGATGATAAAGCTCATGTTAATACCATAAACCTTTATCCGAGGAATAATAATGTTAAATTCATAAATTCACTCCCACTTTTACTGTTTTTCACTCCAAATAATTCATTATTCTGTGAAATTCAACAGATGTATCGTTTGGAGTAACAGTACCATAAGTCGAATTTTCCCTTTTATTAAAAATTATATTTTCCGTCATATTTTCAATGATGTCTATAAAACAGCATAGATATTAAAATTAGATTTCGTTTGTTCAAGCTATTTGGCTTATGTCAAAACTAGATGTGAATCTTTGTAAAAACAATATTTGCTAAAATATTTTAATGTTAAGTGGAATGTTAGCAATAGAAATTCATGAATAATGGTTATTAAAAACATTTCCATCTATTTAAATGAAATGGAGTTTAAATAATCTTGTAATCTTTATGGATTTCACTAAATTTACATAAAATTTGCTCCTATTCTATATTAATTTATTTATTAAATTATACAGCATAACATGCAGAAACAAAAAAATTCTCAAAAGATAAATACATTTTCTCTTTCAGGCGATTGCATTTGCATGTGACCCAAGGTTTTAAAGTAAAATAATGCTATAAAATTTTTTAGAATAAAACTTAATTCCATGACCATTATTTAATTGGACGTAATTATACAATGTTTAGTGAATTCCAAATTACGTATTTTAACATTTATCTGTATAAAAGTCGTCTGCATTATGAATCGTCCATTTTTAGTATTCAGCTTTATTTTTAATAAGAAACATCATTTATTGACACTTTGATGTAATAAACACGAAATGTATGAAATTTTAATTGGCTCTTTATCGGTTAACAACAATCAATTTAAATTTTTGCCTAAATTAATATTTTTTTGTTATTTGCTTTATTTTATTTTTCTCCTTAAAAATTATAATTATTTCTATATATAATATATTTTTCACAACATACATAACATATTATATTTTATCCAAAGTGAAATTATTTACGAATAAAATTAATCACGCCTTTGCCACGAAATCTAAATCTTAAACTGGCATGTGTTTCTAAAAAATTATTAGTATCAATTATCATATTTTCGGATCGCCAGGTATCTCATTTATTTTGAATTGTTATAAAAAAATTAACAAATATTTAAATAAATATAAAATTATGAATAAATTAAAAACCTTTAGAGCATAATCGAAGTGAGAGAGCAGAATATTTTTTTACTGCTAGTTTCAAGCCTTTATAATTTAATTCGATAACTTAATCTTAAAATATAGACAATATTGTATTTTATGTCATTAATTTGGAACGTTATAAGCAAATTTCATTTTGTATACAAAAAATAATTTTAACTTTATAAATAAAAGCAAATTTAAAAAGTCTTCTTTCGACAATTGTTGAATTATCTCATATTTGGTTATCTAGATTCGGTCTGATTCCCATCCACCAGGAAAAACTGAAATTGTACTTATTTAAACACAAGAGAAATTTCTGTTGACAGTTAAAGCCATAGTTCTGTGGACCTTAATTTTTTTTATTTAATTCTCACTTTATCAAAATTTAATGTTTTTGTTTTTATACTAAAATGTTTTCTAAAATTATGGCTTTCAGATATTTTTTATAATTATTTACATTATAAAATAATGAGTAAATTTATTCGATAACAAAAAATGTTCTACATTTTTCTCTTTTAAATCTTCTTAAGACAGCCGTAAACCACTTTCAAAAGCAAACAAAACTCCGCTTATTTTACCATTAATTTATCTTCTTATTCTGAAGTGTCAAGCGTCTCTTCAGTTTCCCAATAAAAGTGAGAAGTGTCTCTCAAGTGTTAACGAGCAGAATTTTGGCAGTTTTTCCAATTATATTTTTCCAATTATTTAGGTACTCCATTCAAGGAACATCATTCGATCTGGGAAGGTGATAGGCACTTTCAAGTTAGACGTCGGGACTGTTTTCGCTCAAGCTGGTGAGTCTGTCACGATTAATCTTTTTTAATTGCATGATAAATATCGAGAAACATGAAAGGCCTCAATTTAATTTATTTCAAATATCATAAATGTATGAGTTTTTAGCTTCAAATAAATGTTGAAAGTGATTACCTTGTTAAATGCCGGGATTTATATGATCAGTAAAATTTATCCGTTTTTGGTAACCGGACATTTCGCAAGGAGTAATTTTAGTATTTAATTTCCATTAGATCTTTTATCCATAATTTTATTTTCATGATTAGCTTAAGGGAGTTTGTGCCTTTATTTATCAAATTGTAATAACTGCAAGTGTGATATTTTAATAGTATATACTGCGATATCACCGATCAAGCATTAAAAATATACACTGATGGAAGCGAGATGGAATCTGAGAGGTCCGGAGGTGGCATATTTTTAAAATCAAACAGAGGATAATCGAGGCATTGTTTTAGAAACCTAGAACCGTCAATTTGGGTCCTCATAGGCATCAAACGCTTAGTACAATATTTAAATCACTGGCCACACATTCATGACAAGTTTGGCAAAGACATTATCTCTAAATTAGATACATTCACATGGACCGAATCAGTGATATACAGTAGATCCCTTCTCATGTGGGAATCCACGGAAATGAAATTGCAGAAGCCAAGGAAGGAAGACCAAGTTCCAATCTCGTCTAGATTACAGGCAGCAGGAATCCACGCTTTGTTTAAACTAAAACGAAATGAAAGATTCCCAGAGAGCAAGGCTGTTATGTCAGTTGGTCTCCAGGCGTTTCTATTGTGTGCACCAGTCCAAGGAGGATTCAAATGCTCTTATCTAGGCTAAGATTTAGCCATATAAAAAGTCTTTTCTTCATCAGAGGCCAAAAGATGTACGTATAAACCTTGCCAATGCTCGTTCGACGCTTATCCCCCTCATATCGTTGAATGCATTGGCGCCTCTTCTTCCTGCGCACAGCCGACCACCTCGCCATCACTGAGCGTAGCAGTATCGACAGGATTTGTTGTGGTCGACTGCTGACGTATTGGCACCTCTGTGAGGAATCTGGGGAATTAGGATGAGTCAGTTTAGAATCTTATCACTCGATTCGATTTCTAGAACTTGGTTGAATTGGTGCTCAATACAAGGGGAATGATAAACGACATGTATTGCATACACGAATATTCATAATGGTATCAAATCTCATGATAATGGAATGTCATTAAAAAGTGAATTGGATGGATAATTTTTTTCTGCTCACTTGCTATGGCTCATAGCACTATAACATGTCTTTCCTATAACCTCGTACAAACCGCAGATATTATATATTCAATATTTTTCTATTTAGCTTTCAAGTTTGTGAAAAAAATTACGCGATGAAATATTTGGTGAAACAATAAAAATTGTTTGCAACAGGATAGAGTATTTTTATATATTACATAATGAAAAATATTTCTTAAAATTTTTGAAATTTCAGAAAGCGACTACCTATATCCAAATTTGTGGCACTGAAAAAAATAATTTATTTAATTATAATTTATTGCAGAAATTATTTTCATGTTCTGATATTTTCTGCTCCAGGCGGTAAAACGAAAGATATCGCTAAGACTTTAATAAATTAAAATTCTAATTACAATTTTAAAAAAGGAGTTCATGAGATTTTCTCTTCTTAAATGTATATTTTGGTCAAATTAATTCTGAGCTCAAATATTTGTTCTGTAGTACGCCAATTAATAGATATAGAAACATACCTTGCTTTGTTTTATTAATTTCGGTAGCGACTTGTTAAGTAGACAAAGAATAATCATATTATATCAGAACAACATAAATGTCGCAGATTTATTTCTATTGTTTGAAAATAAATAAATAATCCTTAAATATTAGTTGTTCGATATGCAGAAATGCTACAATCTGTAGCTTTATGAAATGAAAACACAATATCGGTAAATATTTTTTCATATTACAAATAATATGCTATTCTATTTCAAGAATTCAATAAAATAAAAAAATTAGAAAATTAATAAAATGGTTTGATTTACAATTTTGATACAAGGATTATAATTTTACTATACTGTCCCCCAAAAATTAATTAAATTCTAAAAGTATAAAGTGGTAGCATCAAATAGATAGATGATTAACAAAAGAAGTATATAACTCCTTCATCGTGTATATATAAGCTGAGCTGTATCCAAATATTCGTATTTTCTTCATGCTAAATTCTAAAATCCAGTAAAGAGTAAATAATTGGGACAATTTATGGACTTTTTCATCGCATAAATACTAATTTTATCTTCTTTAACGTATATGTTCTTATATACAATATATAAGATGAAATGTATTCTTGAAAAACCTTATACATTTTCTACAATCTTGTACATAACGCATATACGAATGTCTTCATTCTAAGCCAAAATCCGAAGTCACGTTTACTTACTGAAATTGGCGAATATAAAAGAATAGAAATGAGAATTTGGCAGAATATTCCACAATCGATTCAAGATTGCGAAAAAAGTATGCAAAAGGATTGTGCCGATAGGGAAAGGAGGGGCGGGGGAGTGGAAGTTACAGGAAATGGGAAAAAGTCAGCATGTTTGCTCACGCTCTCGTACTGAATTCTTCTGCTTTAAATATTTACTCATTTTGCTGTAGCTTGTCATCTTTGTTTACATGTCACTTACGAGCGGTAGCAGGGAGTGCTCTTTATGGTAACAAGTTGTCGATTGTTACTTGACAAAATGATGCCTTCAAGCGACGCTTACATTTATTGAAGTTTTAGATTTTAAAGTCTTAAGCGTGAGATTTTTTGGCCTGTCCAAAAGATGTTTCATATAACAAGCCAGCCTTGAAAACATGATTCAACTAGAATGAAACAATAAAAATATGCTGTATAAATATAGAGTAGTTAAAATTTCGCTTTCAAACTGTCGTGAAAGGATAATTACTGGACAAAATGTTATCACACTTGATAATAAGTCATGAAAATTTCTTTTTAGTCAAAAAAAGTCAAAACTTCACCACCAGGGTTGAAATCAATATGGTAAAACAAAATAGAAATGAAGGCTGGTTTAAAATGTGTTAATCGTTTCTGGTGTTACAAACCATGTTCAATGTGTGTTAACTCAAAAGACGCTGTTTATGGGCATAATCTAAACTATTTAGCAGAACTGAAAGATGATATACCAATACGGGAGAAACATTCTTCCTAATATGCTGAGAGCTACTGTTGAGAATACAGTAAGCCATCTTACTGACCTCCGACCCGCCACGAAAGCACACGGATTAACCATGTAACACTGAATGACCGGACCGCTTCTACAGCTATACTGGTGGGAACTATGGTTGAGTACTAATGGCCACGGTACAACCTTCCCGTAGGGTGTACGTCCCGTCATCAAAGGGTGGGTCAGTGCCCCCACCTATTATTGTACCCACAGGGTTGGCGAGATTCAACCACCATACCGGAAGCATCTCATCTTCATTTCGCGGTATCCTCACAGGGGCATGAGAATACAGAAAAGCATATTTAACTGGCTTTCAGAAAATAGTGGACGCCATATGGAACATGTTTTTTTACACGGTTTTAAAATGATTACACACATTCTCAATCGAAGTTTTCAATTCTTATTTTGCTTAAAAATATTGCACACTACACCGTTTCCCCCTGATGGTGAGTCTTTAAACTTCTTTTAGGCAGAAAAGAAATTATCATGATTATTAACTACTTTTAAGCTATTACTAAGTTTGATAGCATTTGGTATAATAGTTTTCCTATACCATTTGAAAGAGAAGTTTTAATTATAACATCCTGTAAATTATTTAAATGTTTTATAAACATTTATTTCGTAAACAGCAACAGAGTTAATTTCACTCTTGTGTATGATTTACATTAGTCGATAAAATTACGAATGCCCAAATAAAAAGAATTATGTTGCAGAAATCAAATATGTTCCAGAGTAAACTTTATAGACTTATTTATTAATATTAGCCTTAGTCCATTATTATTAGTCTTATTTATTAGTTTAAAAATCCATGAAATTCGTCAGTCTTTTTTATACATCTAAAATTAAAAATCCATAATACCCCTAAAATTTAAATTATTCCTTTCAAAATTTCATTAATCCCCATTTATCTATTAAATTCTAGATAAAAAAAGTTTAATATCTATCTAGATTAAAGTTTAAAATAAAATACAGAAATCAATCTTTTTTAGCATAGTGAATCCCTAAATGATCTGCTTAACGTAGTTTCTCACATAGCTTATATTTTGACCAAAATAATACATTCAGTTTAAATTAATAAAATTTGGAACAGAAACAACTCATTTTCAACCAATGGAAACAAAATTTTGTGTTATAAGGCATCTAGGTTTTATTCAAAATTTGCTCTAAATTGTTTAAAATTTTTATTAAAAATTGGCTCAAAATTGTTTAATTAATAGGAATTATTACTTCTACTCATTTTTTTCGCTTGGTTATTGATTTTTTTATTCAATAAATTTGGAAGTTATGTGTAATAAAGCCTAATCTTATTTTAATTAAAATTTCTATGTTTATCTAATTCCCAAACTATAAGTAATAATTTTTCTACTTCGATTGATAATTATAAAGTTCTATATCATCATGACTGTTAGTGTATCGTTAGTTTGAAGGTTTTATACTCTAGGGAAATATTTAATTAGCTTTATGATTGCACTCACTATTTTTAACAAAGATATTAAAATTAAGCACCTTACTTGAAAAACACATAATCTAGATATCAAAATATAATAGTGAGACAAATTTGAACTGTAATCAGCAAATATTATTAAAGATTCAAGAGAATTTAATTAATAAATTCTAAATAAAATTGTGTATTTATTAACTTTTAAATAATATTGTGGATAATGTCTTTGAATTACAACATAGAAAATTTCACAAATTTAAAAGTAAGCAGATATTACTTTTAACTTTATGTTAATACTTTTTATTGGAATAATGTGCTCGTGGTCTTTTTATTTTCATATTTTGACATCAGATTTCTCTTATAATTTCAAATAACTTGGTTTTTATTAATTTTTTTTATAAATTGGATGTAGATTTTATGCTAATCATCTATATGAACAACATTTTTATGTGTTTTCCTGAATCAAATACATCAACGATACTATATGAATTGGATTTGAAAAAAAAAAACCAAATTCAACTTATTATTGCTTTAAATCAGAGGTTGCCACCCTTTTTTGAACTGGCGCCCCCTTTTCTAGTGAATATTTTAATATCGCCCCCCCCTCCCACTCCAGATAAATAAGAACGTTCATAAATAAACTATTACTTTCTAAATAAATAAATTGATAGTTTCAGAGATCAATCAAAACCCATACTTAATTATATTTAAAAGTATTTATTAAAATTTAAAGACATCGAATTTCTAACTTAACTAATGAGAAGGCTGAATTTGATGCATTTTAAGGAGCTTGTTAATATCAGGCTCTATTTCCCTTAAAAACAATCGTAAGTCGCCACGTTCAGTAATATGGAGCCAATTTCTCTTTTTCATTATCAATGTTGCCTCAGCACTAAATTCACATTTTGCTAAATATGAAGAGGGAATGCTATCAGAAGTCATTGAACAATCGACCATAATCCTGAATGCAGGTGCGAAATAGACTTCTGCAGCCAAAATCCTTGGTAGCCATTCTTGAATTTAATTTTTAGATCCTCATTTGTCGCCAGTTCTATTAGTTCTTCTAACTGAGGTGATCCTACTGTGTTGGATATTGGAAAAAGATCCAAAACCCAATCTGGTATGTTCATGTTTAAATTGTCCTGGAATCGTTCTTTGAAGTTTTGTATACTACATTTGGTAATTCTTCTACCGTCCCTTCGTACCATATCAACGCCCCCTAATTTTCTCTGGATCTTTTACCGCCCCCGCCCCCTGAAAGCTTCAAACGCCCACAAGAGGGCATTATCGCCCACGTTGGGAACCTATGCTTTAAATGCTTGGGATTCAAAAATATTAAATTTAAAACTTTTAATCAGATTTCATTCAATGCTTTGTTTAAAAGATTATACATTTTAGAAAATAAGATCCATGAAAATTCAATGATAGGTTATAAAGTATAAAGTCAATCTATAATACTAGCTTAAATAATTATTTGTGTCTGTTTTGGCCTAAACAGTGTAATGTCTTGATCCTGACCTTTTAAATAAGAGAGTAGAATTTTCAAATTATTCGATTATTCCCAGCCATATATATACATAAAAAAGACTTGTTCTAATATAGATTAAAATATATGATATTTAAAACATCTGGAATTTGATGATATCTACACAATGGTTGAAGGTTTATAGTGAAAAAAAGTTCACTATCAACTCGGTGAAATCACCCCACAAGAATCTAACTGGTTGTTAATCAGCAGTTCACAATCCAAGAAGTTTCTCCTCTCCTTTTCATTAAATACCCCCATTTTATCTCTGGTCCATCTCCGGCTCTCACTTTACATTGGTTCCCTTGAGCTCTTTATCGCCCAATAGCCGTTCTGCAAAATGCACCCTCATTGGCTCCAAGCTGGAGTAAGAGTATCCGTTAATGACGAATCCTCTTAACTGACCGTTCTGGAACACATGTTCATGATAGTTGTGTCACAATAGGAAATATTTGGCATCCAGATGGTTTGACACTCATCTACGTTGAAGGTGCAATAAGCTTCTCCTAAACGATTAACCCTAAGTGGGGTCCTTCATCTGACATCACTAATGACCAAATGCAATGACCACTCAGCGATAAGAATATCCACCCCCCATCTGACAATCTAAAGACATTTCAAAATTGTGAGTTTTATCAGGTGGTGACAAAACTGCCGAAAATGCCACTTATCAAGAATGAGAAAGGGGAAGGTTACAATATATGTTATAACATTATTTCTGTTTGAAAATACTCTTTAACTATTATTGAGTTAACGTACAAAAATTAAATGGCAAATAGGACTTAACCCCCTTTTAATAGATAGCGTATAATAAAGCTTCCACGGAAAGTTATACTGCATTATGGTATTGAGCGAAAACTGTAACAGAAACACATGACTTGCTTATAGACGTATATAGTAAACATTCCCTTCGAATAAAAATTGCAAAGAGTGATTTTGGCTGTTTAAAAAGAATTTCGATGTACTTGACAAAGAGTGGTTTCGGCTTTTAAAAAGATTTTTTCAATACAGATGATAACGAGCATAATGAGCTATTAAAAAATCTAAGATGGAGATTATGAACATACTTAATGAAACTAACAATGATGGACAATTCTAGCAAAAGTTGATTGAATTTGAATGAAGCATTGAAGAAGAAAAATTTCTAAAATATTGCAAAAGATATGACGAGGCTGTTTTTCAATAAAATAGTAATGCTGGCTCAAACCT
The DNA here is from genome assembly GCA_026543055.1 of Argiope trifasciata. NCBI lineage: Eukaryota > Metazoa > Arthropoda > Arachnida > Araneae > Araneidae > Argiope > Argiope trifasciata. Next base: position 3,114 of record JAPMOQ010047386.1, on the reverse strand, counting down.
GCGATCGAAATTTTCAAAACACTTTCTTGGTCTTCCTCTTTGCCGCATTAACCGTATTTACCAGATATTCCCCCTTCAGATTATTATTTGTTCAGACTGTTATTATCCAATACAATGAGTAGTTCTGAAGGAAGGCCTGATTTCTCTCTCTCTAAAAAAGGACTTGATAAATGGATTGCATCTAAACAATCAGACTTTTTTTCGGAATTCGTTTGTTGTCTAAAAGATAAAAAATTGCGTTAAATAAACAATTTTATTTATAATTTAAACAAAAGATAGAAGATATCAATTCACACTATAAAGTTTCAGCAAATAATGTTTCTCGTTTTATTTTCGAGTTACTCAGATCTACTACAAATGAAGAGGAAATTATTCTGACAGTTCTAAAAGACATTCGCCTTGAGAAACAATGCTTGTCTATTCAAAGCATTATAAAAATATTTTCATAACTTTATATAGACGATCATTAAAATTATTCTTAAATATCCGAGTTTCTCCAAGCTATGACAATAACTTTTCTATAAAGAGTAACTACATTTCTAATATACTTTTTCATATTTTATTGCCTTTTCATATTAAATATTCTCGTAAGATGTGTTTCTCTAAAGCAGTATAACCATTCATATGTTGGCATCCTTATCGATATTTGCCGTTTACATAAATTTTGGCACAGGTCCAGATTAAAAGAGTGAATAAAATGCTTTGTCACGATACTGAAGCTGTGCCAAGAATTTAATTTTCTTCAGCATGCCTAATAATAAACAAGAAACTAAGTATTCTGTAACATGTTATGTAGTAACTTAACACAGATTTTTGTTGAGGGAGAGGAGATGATTATTCATTTGAATCAAGAGCTGTATTTGGCACGCATAATGATAAAATATAGTTTTGTGTTACGCTATTGTTGAATCTGTATCCATTCATTGCAACAAAATCTCGATTGTCCGGATTTCTATCAATTGAATATTCTGTTAATTGAAACAGTACCAGAATATAGATATGTATTTTAATAAAATCATCATAATATTTAAAGGGCTGTTACATTTGGCATCAAAGCTGATTTTCTTGGTATGAAAGCTTGTATAAAAGCATTTTAGTTGAAAATCTTGTAAGATCTAGTATCTAAATCCTATTATTGGGAACCAAGTTTTATTTATCTAATACATTCTGAGAAGACTGTTGCCTAGATGAAATGTCTTGAAGTCACATGTTGTCTATTATGTGGTTTATTGATTAACATCAACTACAAAAGGCACATTATTACGCCATAGTGTAGAGAACTACACATAAAATATTTCGGAAGAAAGCCGAGATCTCACTCTCTCTTGCACACAAATCAAGTTTCCTTCTTCTGGAAAAGAGAATATTAACATCAACAGTGTGACCACGTGGTATTTACATGATCGGCATCTAGTTCCACCCAAGAAGACCAAGTGGTTAACTGAATTTTTAACATTGTGTGTTTGGAGCATTTTTTTACTTGCATACGAAGTGCAGATACAGATCTACATCTTAGAAATTAAAACTCTTCAACGAATTTTATCCATCTAATTTTTTGATGGAAGGATGGATTGCTTTTGTTTTGTTCCTATGTAGACAGATGGGAGCTCTACGAATGGTTCTAACTCAAATCGGATGTTTACAAATTTGGTGTGAAGAACTATATATCGAATTTTATGTTTGACTGTTAAGGTGGGTTCACACTTGGCGTATTATTATCCACAAAAGCTGCCTCTCTGCTGTTGTCCCGGCATTGTCCTCGTGTGAACACTTGAAACAACTCGGACAACGTTTGTCCTTACGGGACATTTATTTGCCATTGTCCCGTTGTGGTCACGTGATTTTCCAGAAGTAGGCATGATCTTCTATTGTGGGCAATAATAAGCCTCGTCTGAACCCACCTTTAAGCTTAGTTAGATAACTGGTTAGAGTTATCTATTTAGCTCTATTTGCAAAATGCGCATCTAAATTTGTGGCGAAAATTTAGCAAAGAACGTGTACAGTCGTCAAACGCATAATATGCGTAATATGAAGTTATGATGTAATGAAATACATTTTTTATTAAAATAATCATGTTTATTTATTTATTTTAACAAGCATACAGTTTTGCATTTTAAAAAAAGCAAACAATATGAAATTATGATTTTATTTTGCTATAAGAGAATAGTATTTAGAAAAGCATGGTACGACACATAATTATCTTTAATTTGTTCCTTTGTTTTCGACTTGACCTCAAGATATCTTAAACATCTTGAAATTTACGAATATATTTGAGTTTTTACTACAATTGCAATTCAAACGTTGAATTGCCACTACTTATTACTCTTGAATAATCTTGGTGCGTGCAAAAGGCTGTACCTTTTCCTTGACGAATAGACTCTTCAAAAACCGTTTAATGGTTAATGCATTTTTCATATTTCCTGTTCTCAAAAATTATAATTCTAAATATGTTTTCAACGCTCAAGTTGATTCAAAATGTAGCAAACATCAAAATCTCGAGAACGATTTTTTTTTGCGATTGTAATATCTTCTTTTGTATATTTTGTATATGTGGAAATAAACATGTATTACTTTATAACCTTTATTTATACTATTTCTTAAAAATTCTTTAAGTTCAGGAGGAAAATATAATATGGTCAATGACTTCATCCAGCCGAATTTTCTAATTTTTCATTTTTTAATATACTTTTTAGATGAGTCCAAACTGAAGTTTAAAAATCATGAAAATATTTAGTAGCATATTTACCTTGTAATTCGTTCTATATTATTTTTAACTATCAATCCTTAAAAAACAAAACTAAAATTTGGTACCTTTATTTTTAAACTTCCTCAATGGTTTAGTTTTATTTCTTATACAAACTCGTGTAAATAAAATAAATCAAGCGTTTATGCATATTTAGATTCCAAAAATAAGATATCATATTTATCAAATAAGTCCAGTTATACCAAAAGAGATTGGGAAAACTATCTTAGATATGCTCAAAGAAATTTCGGAAAATTATCTGAGATTCAATGGGCTATTAGAACAATTTCCTGAGCTAGCGAAATCCATTTTGTTTAACTTCCTTCAGAAGTGCTTTATCGATAAAAATTTTATCCGAAAAACAAAAAAAA
>JAPMOQ010047376.1:0-18914 GCA_026543055.1 Argiope trifasciata | reverse complement strand
ATATATATATATATATATATATATATATATATATATATATATATATAAATCATGATAAGACAGATTTAATTATAAATTTAGGAATCATAACCAGAAATTTATATGATTAGTGAAGATATTCCGAGGCCGTGGTAGCCTGGTTGGTAGAGCGTCAGTCTCGTAACCGAGAGGTCGCGGGTTCTGTCCTCGTCTCGGCCAAAGACCGCCGTGTTGGCTAATGGCAGTTGGTGCACGTTAAATATATCGCGACTGCAAAGTCCTCCAAGTTCCTAAAACAAAACGATACCTCTGGGGGTACGGAATCGGGGATGAGTTGGTCCCTGATTTGGATCTAAATTCTGACTTGCGGATAGATGAGTGAGTGTATGAATGAGTTCGATTGCCCCCTGAAAAGGGTTGTGTCAAGTGTGTTCTAGCAAAGTGGTACTTACTCATCTTAACGGTGCTCGTTAACAACGAAAGGCGCACACCTCTGCCTTAATTCGAAAGAGATCCGCTCATTCGTGTTTGGTATGACCAAGTGGCATTAGAACCACCAGATATTCCGTCATAAGTCTGGTTTGCCATTGGCTCATTTACACAATGAGATCATGAGGTCGTGTTCGCGTTACAGCGGGAAGGGGGATGCAATAGCTTCTGGTGATAAAAACCCTGAACACCCGAGGGCAGAAGTCTGACTTCTAGCTTGAATAAAGATGACACTCGCAGATGACAAATGAGCTTGCACAGCCCACTTTAACTGGGGGGGGGGCTCTTTCTCACACCTCACAGATGGAATACAGGGTGAAGAACAACCAGGTCCGAACCAAGGGTTCTCGGAACACGGGGAAAACGTGGTACCCTCAGGCAAGGACGTCACCTCATGCATTCAATGAACCTAGGATGTAAAGCAATACCTGACAATGTTGTAGAATTATAGTCATGAAAATACATATAAATGGTTTAACTGGAGTTAAGTAAAACCAGTATTCCCAGTGGACCAGACGGTTGCCAAAGGCGACTAGTATATAAAAATAATAAAGATGAATGCGTGTTTGCATACTACAGACCAGACCTCTCGACCGACAGCTACAACAAAATTATATATCTTGAAATTAAAGGAAACCTTTATATTTTTTTCACAATAACTTCCATAAATATTGCTCAAAACTATCTTCTACCAGGCACCAACTGCTCAAGAAATAAATAGTTTCAAAATAAGTATGTCCTAAATCCAAATGCTTTCCATATAATGCCTTTTTAATGTTTTTTTTTTTTTTTTCAACATGCAAGACGTTAAGTATTATGCAAACAAATGACGATTAACAAATTAAAAGTAATTCATATTTCACTCAGAATTTTATCACAAAAATTAAAATTTTTGTATTCATCATAAATAAATAATGTAAATAGAAATTATATTTACTAAACGAATAATTATAAATTTAACAGTAAGCATGATACGACAATCTTTGCTCTTTTTAAGTTTCAGTTTCGGCGATTGCTCTTAAAAATGAAATTGGCGATGTAGTTGCTGGCGCCAAACAATTACTTCGTGCCAAACCGATTATTTCGAGAAGATAATAGGTAGCTGATTCTACTTATCGAATACAGCAAAAACATTCGGATCTTCGAAATTGGCAGGTGTAGAACAATCATGGATTTAATTACATTTTTGTGTATTTTCATTTGTCTTTCTCTCATAGTAGGCTTCGTTTTATTTATGCTGTACGCCGACGCTGATTTAACACTTTTATTTTATCATTCATTAAATCATCCAAGAAGTAAGTTCTCTTATAGTTTTCTTTGTTCAAATAATGCATTATCTGACGCATTAATTTACATGGGTTATGCAAGTAAGAATAATGAAAAGAATCGTAATAATGACTAAGAATTTATTTTTAAAAGTCTTAATAACTATAAACGCAGAAAATGTTTATTAAAATTCGTTCAAAATGATTTTTTTTTTTTTTTTTTTTTTTTTTGCTGCAAAGTATTTTTTAGCAGTTTATATAACGACTGATTTTTGCCTGGATAATTGTCTTGGACCACTAAGCTGAGAAACTCTACACATCAATCGATTAAAAGGTTTTATTAACTATCAAATAAATAATTTTTTTAAACACTTTTTATAAATTACTACTTACTTGCTTTTTGTGTAAAAAGAAAAACATGTTTGCACTTCTTGGTAAAGTGTTATTTATATTGAAAGTCGGATCTATCTAGTAAAAATAGTATATAGTGGTCAATTATAGTATAGTATACATAATGGTCATAGTAGTTAATATACGGTGGTCAATTTCTTTAATCACTGTGTATTATTTTTAATTTAAAAACTACTTCCATTTCGCATAAAATCACATATATAAAATCCTTTTATCGTTTGCTTTTAATTAGGATATAAATTGTACCAGACGATTAAAAAAAAACCCGACAGCTAATTTTTTCAACATGCTATTAATATTTGTTACATTGAAATGAAAATTTTGCCCTTAAATACTGAAAAAATGCTATTTTTATTTGAGCTGCTAATTTAAGCTTAATTTTAAGCGTACATACTTTATTATCAGTAAAGCATTTCAAAAACCGTATTGAAGTAAAAGATAAATTTTTAAATTAATGATGAAATAGTCAAAGAATAGTTTTTTAAAATTATTTTCTTATTACTTTAGTATTTTATTATTTCCTTATGCTTTAAAAGACTGTATTTTTCTCATGCTTCAAATAATATGCAAAAATTGGTTAAATTCTATCCTATTATTAAATAGAGATATGAACATATTTACACAACCAAGGCTTTTAGTTTATATTGAAATGATATTAAATTATATATTTTATTTGTAGATTTCCGCAATAAAGTTGTTTGGATAACAGGAGCTTCAAGTGGTATTGGGGAGCACTTAGCTTATGTGCTGGTAAAATTAGGGGCAAAATTAGCTCTGTCAGGCGTAAATGTTGAAAGATTAACAGCTGTCGGTAAACGCTGTAAAGGTAAGCATTTTGTTATAAGAAATTGAGCTTTTGATAATAATTTATTTAATTATTATTTTTTATTTTTACTAAGCTTATGAGCTTTATCAAAATTAATTTTGCTAACAAATTTCAGCATTCTATTGTTGCATATAAAACTGATGTCCGCATTTTATTTGATGATATATTTCTTTATCATAATCACCTCATAAATACGAATGAATTTTTTTTGATCGAAAAGAAAAAAAATATATATATTCTTAGATTTAGCTCTACATTTTTATTTCATTAGGATTATTTGTAGCAGATAGCATTGATTTCTTTCTTTAGAAAGGATATTTTTTGTTTTGTTTCTTAACGTAATGAGTAGCTTGAATCCAATTAATCTATACATTATTAAAAAAAGATTAATAGAAGTAAACTTAATTCTTAAAATTTAAAAAAAGTCTTTTGTTATTCTTTTGAAGTTCATTGTTCTTTTATACCTTATTAAAAATGTTAATGATAGTAAACTTAATCCTTAAAATTTAAAAAAAGACATTTGCAATTCTTTTAAAATTCATTGTACATTCATACATTATTAAAAATGTTAATGAAAGTAAAATTGATTCTTAAAATTTAAAAAAGTCGTTTGCTATTCTTTTAAAAATCATCATTCATTTATATATAATTAAAAAAATGTTAATGAAAGTAAACTTAATTCTTAAAATTAAAAAAAGTCGTTTGCTTTTCTTTTGACTCACGTTTTTCATTTAATAATTTTTTTTAACTGAATGCATATAATTGCGATTATTTTTGTTTTGGAAACTTCTACACCTTTTTCAAAACCTGTGATTATAATACCACCTTAAAAATTATAATTCTTTGTAATATTTTGCTTCTTATTTAAAATAAGCACTATAGAAACTCCGAATAATTTTTTTTATTATTGAAGATAATATAAAATTTGTCGTAACAGAATTTGACCTGAAAAATAGTCATTTATTTGTTTTATTGATTGTTGGAATTCGAATCTATTGTTCTAGAATACATTCGATTTACTTCTGAATAAGTCGTTTCCTCCCCTTTCCCCCATGAAAACATTTTCTTTTCACCGTCATTCTGTCACGTTAAATTGAGTTTAATTTATCAAGTATTTTAGAATCGTTTGTTCATATGTTGACTTCAGCTGAACTAAAGGAAAGGAAATGAAGATTAGTATGGAAGAAAATGACAGATAAAATGGAAATTATTGGACATTAAGATAGATTAGAATGAATATCAAACAGAAAATACATCTTTTCAAAAATGACTAAGCGAATATGTGTGACTTTCATTTTATATGTAATCGTGATTCATCAGAAATATGTAAATGACTCACAATATCGATTGCTTACTTTCATTTTTAAATCATTTTAAAAGATTAATTCATACTGTATCAGAGTGACAATATCTCTCCTGATTATTTAAGAGTCAAACGTAAAATGTTTTTTATATAGTATGACAATCAATGGCTTGTTGAAAAAAAAAATAAGACTTAGAAATTCATGCTTGCCACCTGAATCAACGGAATTTAATTCTGTTGTTATTCAAATGATTATTATCTATACTTATAATACAGCTCAATGTGTGTGTTGTCGCTCTACAGGTCAGACCGTTTGACCTACAGTTACCAAATTTGGTACATGTATACCTTGGAAATCGGGATTGTGCACCTAGGAGTCCTTTTTTCGAATTTTTAATTAGAATTTAAATTAATTAAAAATTATGAGAACTTTCGAAGTTTTTCAGCTGTAACTTCCGAATATGTTATTGCTCAAACATGATTTTTACGCCAAGTTGAAGATAAAAAAAATTAGCTATCTAATGGTATTTCTAATTTTTTAACATATAACTTAAGGCTTCTATTTTTAACGAATTTTTAAAGAAATATTTTAACCATATTTTTCAACAATATATTTCGGACAAATCAATAAAATGTAATCTGTACGAGCAGGTCAAGGGGAGAAAAATTAGATTTTATTAGCGTGTTGCTATCATATTACGAAATTTTAAATCGTTTTTATAAAATCAATTATTATTGCAAATTAAATCTAAAGAAATGTAACTTTCAGCACGTGATTGGATGAAATAAAATAAATATTAAATGCGATATTTTCTAAAAAAATAAATGCAAGTCAAGGGATTCTACGATTGTTTGCAATATCTATATCATTAATTTAATAAATCATCTTTACATACCATAAATATGATTAAAAGTATATAGAATACGCATTCAAATTTCAGCCCGGTGGCTAATTTGTAAATCATTAGTAATAGGCATGCATATTGTTCAGTACTGTTAAAATGGTCTAAATGAAGTAAATAATTACATTTTATGTGGCTTGAGTTAAACAATGCATTGATGAATAACGAGTTTTATATTTCTTCATACTTTGCTCTGTGAGTCATATTTTACAAAATATTTTTATTAATATTTTAAATAAAAGTTGCTACACCAATCAATTTTTAAATCAATCATTGAAACTGACTGATTTATAAAAATAAAGGATCATTATTATGAAAATGTGTCCTTTTAAATCTTTCCGTCCAGCATCTTAAAGAAGATATCAATTTCAGGCCAATCAAAAAAGAAATTACTCCAAGATTGATAATCAAATGAATATGTGTTGCATTACATGAATGAATGCGCGCGCGTGTGTTTGCTAGGCACTGCACACCAGACTATATGATCTAGAGCTACCGCACTTGGTATATTATATTTACTTTGGAGGACAAAAAAGTATATTTTGACAGAGTTTTTTTTTTTTTTTTGAAATTTTAATCATTTAAAATTAAGTAATATTTGAAATTTTTCTGCAATAATTTCCGAAAATATTGCAGCACAAAACTGTTTTTCAGATAATCTTAAAAATTAATTTTCTTCATTAATAGTGTTTTTGCCAATAAATTTTTTTCTTTTTAGTGAATTAAAAAACAATACTGTAACTATATTTTCCAACAATTCATTTCTCACAAAATGAAAGAAGAATTTAAGTTGTAGGAGAACATTAAGAGAGTGCCAGTGCTTTTGCCATCATTTTGACAAAAACTCAAATGGAATGATTAAATTAACTTTTATTTCAAATTAAACCAAAGAAGGTGTGATGTTCAGCACGTGTTGAAATTTTAGCATAATGTTATGTAATAAATATAAGATGTGATATTTTGCACATCACTCCAAAACAACTTTTTGCAAATCAGAGAGAGATATAGTACAATGAACAAATAATCGTAAGGCTTTTATAATAACAGGAGTCCACGATTATCGAAGTTTGAAGTTTAAATATATTTGACTAATAAGTTATAAAGATAGCAAGGTAGTAAGTATTCTATCGAAAATTTTAGAACGTATTATCCATGGTGAACCAGCTGGTCTCCAAAGACGGCTAGTAACTAATAAAGTTATTATACTAGAGAACACTTTGTATACCATTGGCGTGCAATAGTTGCGAAATACTAAGCTTTGGGTTGAAGGTATTTTCATTTAATCTATAGTGCATTACTTGACGATTAATCCCTAGCATGACATTCATAGTATACGCAAACTGAATTTGTGTTTTAGACGCGTTTTTCAAAACAGATTAAAACAAAAATGTGACTAATAATTACATTTACAAACGCAAAATCTCAAAGCCAAGTCACATAAATGTGATTAAGGCTTTGCATTTTTATCGTTCTTGCATGTTTCTCAAAATACTGATCGAAAGAAGATAAATCTTTTATTCTATCGATTAAAAATTTAACAGGTGTCTAAATTATAAATGATAAATTTGGTTACCGAACTTTATCTATCTAGCTCCCTTCATTTTGTAGTTATCGCGTGAACTTACATTCGAACAGCAATACAGAAGACTTCCTCTGAACAGTTGTTGCTTAAAATTTGTTAGAAATCAATGAATTTGATTTTAAGTCTAAATACAAAATTTCATACGTCTAACTCAAAAATTTTTTTAGTTATTTGTATTATTGTCAAACAGACAGTGGTTTTCAAACGCAGAAAAATCAAAGGCATGAAGATTCATAAAAAATATAGTAAAGTTTCCACATATACTGAGCACAGTTTATAGGCAATCATCGTTGAAAATAATTTATTTTCATATATTTAACATTGAAGACGCAACACGAACAACACTACACACAACACTTGCATATAAATTACTAATATCATCCTCCTCCCAAACATAGGTAGCTTTGCTCATGCGCAGCTAACAAGCTTCCTTTCTAAAGTTCCTTAAAGGATTATTATACGGCGGTTGCTGATCAGCATGTTACAGCAGGACGGTAGATGAATCTTTGTGTATATATATATATATACGCCTTTGTAATGCCGCATAGCAAAATACATTTGGAGTATGTGTTGGCGGAATTGTGCCAATACGTAGGTTGAATTCCGCCAAGGATCGAACCTGAAATGTTCGGATTTGAAGGCCAGTAACTCATCCACTATACAAAAATGGCCACAATGTTTAGTCTTAGTTACTGGCTTATTAAGATGTCACCACATACATACAGATAAAAGATTATGCACAAACAAAATAAGACTAATAACAATGAATCACATAATAAACAAACCAGAAAAATCGTTAAAATTCATGGAAACCTATGAATATTAAATAAAATAATACATACAATTACCATAAGAATTGGAAATCTAAAATGATAAATAGAAAATATGAAGTTTCTCGAATATATTTATTAAAAAGTTTTTTTTTTCTTTCTTTTTTTGAAACGATGACACAGTTTGCTTAAGTGTATAAAACTTGCGGAAATAATTTTTCTGTAGATATATGTTACATCCATCTAGGATAGAAGGAAATAAAATGAGAAAGTATGCTACTGTGATCAAAAAATTGCCCGGAATGTTTAATTTAAAATTAAAATAAATATCATCTGCCAATTTTATCAACGTTTTTACTATTTCTCAGAAAATTTGGCAAAAGTCAGGAATTTAAAAGGTTGATTAAAAAAGTTAAAGAATTTTTGAAAGGTTAATTTAAAAAGCGTATTTATTCAAATGATAGATAACTCAAACACATATTATTTTTCTACTTAATCCTCCTACGCTTCAATGCACTTTTCCCAATGTTTAACAAGTATTTTTTAAATTCCTTGAAAATTTTTTTTTCGGTTGTATCTGTAACCAATTATTCACCACATCAATGATTTCTTCATCAGTTGCAAATCTTTTCCCCCGTAAGGCTTATCACACGACAAAATATCGTCTGCAATTTTCGTCCGCAATTTTTTGTTTCTACTCTCAAGAACCTGTCAAGCAAGCTTTTCGTCTTCGTCAACTTTTTTAATCTGCTTGAAAATGCCGACGATAGTGAAGGATATTGTCTGCAAACGACATTCAACCAATCATGTGAAACTTTGAAGGAACTTTACTTTCTTTGCCGTTTTCTGATGAAAAGTGCTGGAGATATTTCTCCTTGTGATAAGGCCTCTAGAACTTTCTTCAATAGAACGTATGAAAATCGCCTGGAGCCAGATCTGGAGTGTATGGTGGGTGTTCCAGCATTTATATCCGCACTCTTTTATTTTTTCGACTATCCGATATAGCTGAGAGTTTATGCGTACTTGTAAGGCGAAATACATAGAAACGTGACTGATATGTAAAGTATGGTGATTTTGTCAACTTTGATTCGTTAATTTTCCATTACCATTAACCCAACAACTTATAAATTTTCATCAGTGGTTGAGGTCAATGGCAAGCCCTATCAAACGGAGTGACACATAAAGAACTTCTTCCCTGTTTAAAGTGCTCTATCCATTCTAAGATCATTCTTCCCATTAAACAGCTGTCACCATACTGCGCTTTCATTTGACGAATAACTTCCGCATGTTTAAAACCTTCTGCAAACAAAAAAAACAAACAAATTACTGCCCTTATTTTCTCCTTTCTTTGATTGGCAATGGAGCTGCGCTATTTTTGAGTAGATGTGTTGCCGAATACACTAATCCAGGGCTACCAAACCCTGGGCAGAGAAATTTCAAAAGTTTCTTTACTTTTTGAATCCACCCTGGGTGCCTCAAATGAGGATAAAAGGCATCCCGAATGGTTTTTGAATCTCGCCAACCCGGTTTTGGCACAAAAATAGGTGGGGGACCCCCATCAATGACAGGACGTACTCCCTACGGGGAGGATTATACCATGGCCGATGGTGGCCTTTAGGACTCGACCACAGTCCTCACCAGTGTTGTCACAGTCCCCACCAGTTACTCTTGGGTATAATGCTCATGGAATATAGATAGATCTTGGTTTTCTTCGAGATGATGAATCATCCTTCGAATTTTCTTCCTGGATCCTTGGGAAGAGGTAACGCTGCTGAACCAAACTCGTTATATTGGGTTGGCAGCTAAGTAATTGCGGATTTTACTCATAGATGGCTTCATTTGAATTTTTAGGTTTGCAGACGTAGTACAAATGTAAAACATATTTTGTTATTTGATAGTTGGTAGTTCAGCTGTCAATCAGTAAAACAAGTTTTTTGATCGGTTGGGTAGTTTTCGTTTGGCGTTCGTTGAAAAATGGAAAATCAAAAGGAACATTTTCGTCATATTTTGCTTTTTTATTTCCGCAAAGGGAAAAACGCATCGCAAGGTCATAAAAAATTATGTGCTGTTTATGGTAACGAAGCCTTAAAAGAACGGCAGTGTCAAAATTGGTTTGCCAAATTTCGTTCTGGTGATTTTTCACTCAAAGATGAAAATGCTCTGGTCGTCCAGTTGAAGTTGATGAAGCCCTAATCATAGCAATAATCGATTCGGATCGTCATAGTACAACACGTGAGATTTCAGAGAAGCTTCATGTGTCACATACATGCATTGAAAATCACTTAAAACAACTTGGCTATGTTCAAAAACTCGATACATGGTTTCCTCATGAACTGAAAGAAACGCATTTAACGCAACGCATTAACAGCTGCGATTTGCTACAGAAACGTAATGAAAATGATCCATTTTTAAAACCACTGATAACTGGCGATGAAAAGTGGGTTGTTTACAACAATATCAAGTGGAAAAGATCGTGGAACAGTTCAGGGGAACCAACTCAAACAATATCAAAAGCTGATATTCATTAAAAGAAGGTTTTGTTATCAGTTTGGGGGGATTACAAATGAATTGTCTACTTTGAACTCTTAACACCCAACCGAACGATCAATTCTGATGTCTACATTGAACAACTAATGAAATTAAACAATGCAGTTGAAGAAAGCGGCCCGAATTGACAAATCGAAAAGGTGTTGTATTCAATCATGACAATGCAAGGCTACACACATCTTTGGTCACTCGGCAAAAATTATTGGAGCTTGGTTGGGATGTTTTGCCACATCTGCTATATAGTCCTGACCTTGCACCATCTGATTACTTTTTGTTTAAATCTTTACAAAACTCCTTGAATGGTGAAAATTTCAATAATGATGATGATGTCAAATCGTACCTGATTCAGTTTTTTTGCTGATAAAAACCAGAAGTTTTATAAACGTGGGATGCTGCTGCTGCCTGAAAGATGGCAAAAGATCATTGATCAAAATGGGCAATACATTATAAAGATTATATATTATACAGAATAAAGTTATTTAGTTCCAGGAAAAAATTGTCTTTGATTTTCTTAAAAAAAAATCCGCAATTACTTAGTTGCCAACCCAATAGTTCGGATGTAGGCATGGTCATGTGAAAGGAAGGCATCACCCACAGTCCCCACTTCGAACTGCTTCTACCATCCTGTAGAAGCGGTTCGGTCATTCAGTCTTTGGGTGGATAATCCGTTTGCTTTAGAAGCGGGTCGGAGGACCGCGGAGGCCTGGTGGTAAGAGTTCAGCTTCGGAACTGGAGACTCGACTCCACCGAATAACCGTCGTGTCAGGGGGTCTCTTGTACGTTAGATCTGTCAGGCCAAACGTCCTCCCACTGGTGTATTGTGGTGTGGAGAGGGGGGTGCCAGATCAGGTGTCGTCTTCGTCATCTGACCCCGATACAAAATTGTGAGGTTCGTCCTAAAATTGTCCTAGTGTTGCTTTACAACGGGGCGTTAATATAACTAAACCAAACTAGAGGCGAGTCGTAGGTCAGTGATATGACTTATTTTTCGACTCCTCCCTGTGAAGGGTACTTCGAAACGAGGATGAGATGCTTCCGGCACGGTGATTGAGTCTCGTCACCCTGGAGGGTAAATAAATTGATGGAAGGCTAAGATAGGTCCTTCCATCGAGGAGGGGACGTACTTCCTTCAGAAAAAGCTGTTTCGTAGCCGGTTATGGTCCTAAAGACTCAACCACAGTTCCCGCTTTTAAGTTGCTGTTGCAGAGGTCTGGTCATTCAGTATTATTTATCTGTGCGCCTTCGAACTGTCGGAGAGTTACATAACACCTGCGGTCGTGCGAATCTGACGGTTGGAGAATCAATAATACACCACTTTATGCCCCTGCAACTATGTCCCTCTGGCTATTGAAACAGTGTAATGAGCTTGAAGTGGGAGAGACATGAAAATACGCTTCTTTTCTAACCATCCCTGTGACTATTGTTCGACTTCTGACATTTATTGATTGAAATATGGTTAGGGATTTTAATATTGGATAAAGCAAAGCAGAAGGAAATGAGCTTTTGTAAACGGGAAATGGATTTGGCTTATGAAGTTAACTATTAAGCATAAACTGAAAACTTGTGCTAATTTACAGAAACTGACTTATAGTTTGTTTGTGATTACAAGATTCCGAAAAATAATAATAAAAATATTTACAAAAATCTAGAAATGGGGACAGAAATAAATAGAGAGAAGAAAATAAAGCATAACACACACACAAATACAAATATAAGTAAACGCTATGTACAAACACAAAAATAACAGAAAATAAATATATGTATGTAGAGTGGAATGTACGTAGAGTACTCTTGGGAATAATGCTCATGGTATATAGATAGATCTTGGTCTTCTTCGAGATGACGAATCATCCTTTGAATTTTAATCCTGGATCCTTGGGAAAAAGCAACGCTGCTGAACCAAACTCGTTCTTGTCATGGTCATGTGAAAGGAAGAAGTCAGCATGCATTCTGTTGCGTACTGGATTGGCGTGACATCAAGATTTCCGCAAGGGAAGAATGTATTAAGGATCAGATAGAAACACCGAAGATATGAGGGGAATGGCCCGTGAGATGTGAAGAAAAGAATGCCTTCCCTTTTCCAGTTACTTGGTAGAAGGGAGATTTTTGGGGAGAATATTGAATGTAGATCGCACCGTATTCTCCATCTTCCCAATCCTTTTGCCACTCTTTCATCCTTTTGTGTTTGAAGAATGATTTAAGGTAGGATTTTATTACCTTAGTATGAAAATAAGGTAAAATAAGGTAATCCACGTCTGATTCCGCTGTTTCTTTCGTTTACCAGGTCGGAGAGTCAGCGATATGATTTTGATTTTATCAACGTATTTTACTTTATCATTTGCAAATAAATTTGTTTTTAATTAGATAAGAATCTTTACTTTGCTGATTATTCAAAATGGCGAATGTTACTGGTCAAAGAACATGCATTAAATCTCACTTTTTTCTACAAAAGTTTTTTGAAATATTGAAAGAAGTTTTAAAAGGCAACTATTTATCGAAAGCTATAATATTTGATTGATATAAAAAGGTTAAACATGATGGAGGAATGGTCTTAGATAATCCTGCATTTGGTAGATCAACCAATTCAATTATCAAAATATCGACAAGGTCAGGGAAATGTTTCTTGTTGATCGCAATTCAAAAGTATGAGACACTTTTCGACAAATTCCGGTGCTTGTCGATTGTAAAGGCGATCAAAAAGGGCCAAGAAAAAATTTCTCAAATTTGGCGATTTCAGTCATCAAACTACATAGATTGGGATTTTGCGACAATGCTTGAGTATATTTTTGTAATTTGCGAAATTATTTTCTTAGCACTTTTTGGTCGCCGTTAAAGCCTGATTGTTTTATAATTTAATTTCAGTCCTTTGCGTTTCTTAATGATCCTTTATAATTGCAAAGCGATTTTAAAATATCATTACAAAACTCCGCTCTCTTCTTGTATTATTCCAAGTGTTTGGAATTTGTTTAAAAAATAACGTGCCCAAGTGGAATTAGAGATGCTTTCTTATGCCCGGTTTACAGGGATTTATGTTTTGCCATAATTTCATAATTTTGGCTTCTGGCACGCCATGCTAGGCTATAAATTGCAGTTTCGAAGCGCCTGAATTTTTATTTTTCTTTGCTTATCGTATTGAAAATATGGATATTTACACTAAGAAACATGGAAAATAAATAAATAAAAAGGTCAACATACCTACATTTACAAAACTATAAAAAAAATGGTAATTAAAATTTAAAAAAAGAATACGATCTCGCATCAGAAAAGGGCAAAAAATGTAGAATTTAATCTATAATAAATTATAAATTTTTCCCACGCCAAATTCTCAAAACGAATGTGGATTAAGAAAAAATCCTATCGCCACAGCTACATGCTATCTACCGAACAGCATTTTTTAAATCTTTCTACGCATGCGCTGACTACTTGCCGTCTTATAACTGGCAGAGTGTAAACCCAATAATAACTAATTACTTTCAAAACGACAGTCTTCGTTTTTATACAGAAACTGCTGAAGAATCAAGTAAATTGCACATCAAGGGTGAAATAAGATCGTAATGATTGCACCAAAGAAGCTAAAAATTATGATGATGTGGACATGATCTTTGGCTGTTTGATTCCATGTATTAGGAATTCCTTTCAGCTGGGAAAATAGTGAATGAAGATAACTGTTTGAGCGTTTTACACCATTAGCATAAGCAAATTCGGCGAAAATAAATCCACGTGTAAACTCGTGGTTTTGAGCCATGATAATGCGTCTTTTCGTAGAACAATTATTTTTCATGAGTATTTATTTTCTCGTATACGCACTATAGAAGAGGTAAAGTAACGTCAAAAAAATGCGAGATTTTGGCAATTCTTCACGATTTAAACCTTTCTGAATTCGGGAAACATATTTTCGTAAAATGTCCGTCTGTCTGCCCTTGGCAAATATAAATCAAAAACACTTAGGCGGCATGACTGCTGACATTTGGTTGACAGTCTTTATACTAAATTTGCAGATTTGTATTAAATTTTGAATAAAATTTGTTAAGAGGAAGTCCATCTATTTGGCTGATCGAATATAAATTAATACAATAACTATAAAACGAAGGAAGCTAATTAGATAAGATTTGGTTCTTAGATTTAATATTCATACTATAGATACCTGTGAAATGGTGAGTCAAATACAATAATGGGATGACTATCTGTCGGTCCGTACATTCGGAAATATGTAAACTCGATAATTAAAAAAAAAAAAAAAAACGTAGTGACTTAAATGTATAGAATCGGTGTGATTTTTTGTGACTACAAAAGTAATTTATTGTCACATTTTTGATTCCATCGGTTCAGAAAAATGTGTCTAAAGCATGGATTTGATTTTTGGATACTATTAACCACATGCCATAAATTAATCATCAAATAACTAACCAAAGACATGATAGATTCAGTAAAAATACTAAATTCAAGTCAAAAGTCAACATTTCTTGATTATTGTATGCCAGTGCAATGGCGTTTTCTGGCATGACAAGTTTATTATAAAGTGTTTTGAGAAAAATGTGGGAAGACCACTCTCTCCAGGTTAATTCAACAAATATAACTCTTCAGACTCCGTATTCATCTTGTATGGCATCTGTTATTTCAACAGCTGAAAGGGCTGTCATCGTTTCATGTTTATTGTTTAGAATGTATGAGTTTGATGAAAGAAAATTCCCTGAGAACACTGAAAGAATTTCACAAAAACGAGTTTTATGTATGTTTTTTTATTGAAAAAAAAAAATACATTGTCAAAAGTGCAATGCAATAGGAGAAACGATATACCTTTTAAATTTGACTTTGTAGGCCGGTTGGTAGGGCGTTGGACTCGTGGACAGTGGTTGGTAGGGCCATAGACTCGTGTCCATTGAGGTTACGAGTCGACCTCGCCAGCCGAAGTGGTAGTGACTGGGTGCGCTTATAAATCTGTCGTGGTCACAAAGTCCTCCATGTTGAGAATACTACTACTGGAGGAACTGGTTTAGAGGTGATGGTTCTCTGATTCAGGTTTAAATTAAGATCTGCGGTTGAGTGAATGAAAATGCATGAGTGATATTCCACCCCGTAAAAAGGGTTGTGACGTGTGAATGGCAAAGTTGTAGCCTTGAATCTAGATGGCACCACTGAAAAAATAAAGAGACGTACTCTATTGGCTCAAATCACTGTCTACAGCTAGCTTGTCCAATGGCAAGTGTGCTATAAGAAACAACAGCAAATTCGAATTTAATTGTTGGGAAGGTGGGATATCCATTTCTTCTGCGGCTTATCTCTCCTGGTCGACAGTAACATCAAATCAAGTCCATGAATCTTCAAACAATGTAGCATTGCCTCAGAGAACAGTTGGCCTTTTTTGAAACCGATGCAGGCCAAAATGTGAGCAGGAACAGCTTTTATCGCATAGCATTTTGGACAATGGGGATAAACTTTATGGCCAATCGCATGAACTTGCGCGACGGACGATGCAGTATGCACATTGATTTCTAATCGACGAGTCATGATAAAAGGGATTAAAATGCAGCTTCAAGAGATCGAAGCCCTTGAAGCACCAAAGGCTGAAGTCTGACTTTGCCTCTTGCCTGCATTGCATTTAGTTGAGTATTTTTTAATGAGCATTTATGGTCACGTCTTGGGTGACCCTACCAGGAGAATACTCTTCCGACGCCCATTCAGCCCAGGAAACACTACCCAGATGAGATGAGACAGTAATGCAGGACTTTAGGGGAGTCATTTCTTCTCTAATGATCAGTACTTCGACGAAGTAATCAGCCAGCTCATTACCAAATTATCTGCAAATGTCTTCACTCAGATAGTGTCCACCAATAAGTGAGCCTAAAGAATAATTAGATTTTTGGTTTTATTGACAAATTCGAATCTAACATTCCTCAGAGATTCAATAGATGATTGGTTGTTGTTAAAGGCATTTATTTTAGAATTATTTTTCAATGTCCAGCTCTTCAATAAAGTCAGTTGTTGACAATTGGATTTGAAAAACTGAATTGATATTCATTAATTTCAAACAGTGTTGTTTAAGATATTATGTTAAAAAATTAATATAGTTCCTTAAAAACTCCGATCCTTTAAACTTCCTAGCAATTGATTCTTGATCAAAGAGATTATTTTGGATTAAGGTTAATTTGGATACAAGATTCTTTGATCACTTGATAGTTATAGTACACTCCCTAATATCCGACCCAATATGACGAACGGCAGATCGGATAGCAAGAAAGTTGTTCTATGAGCTCATTTTTCCTCCCACCAATATCAGATGACAAAGTTTTTTTTTTTATATTGAAGCTAACTGTTGTAGTACGAATTTTCTTACTTCTTATTGCGTACTAAACCTTCCTGTTGCTCATGGAGAAATCGAGGATTGTTGAATTTAATTCGCCTTTCCCATTTTTATTGGCTGATTATATTGGTCACGTCCGGGTCACCAAGTGTTGCTATTGGAAATAGCGATGACTGAACTTGCAATCTTAGGACTCGTAGTCAGATAACATGACCACAAGACTAAAAGGGATCACTCAGTTTTGAGGATGTTATCTGGGTTATAAAGTTACCACTACAATACTCCACCTTCAGTGAATCGGACATAAGACGGACGGTATTTTTGTTGCTGTTTTGCTGTTTTTAGTGGCCTGTTGAATCTAATTCGCCTTTCCCATTTTTATTGGCTGATTATATTGGTTACGTCCGGGTCACCAAGTGTTGTTATTGGAAATAGCGAGGACCGAACTTGCAATCATAGGGCTTGTAGCCAGATAGCATAACCACAAAATAAAAGGGACTATTCAGTTTTGATAAAGTTATCTGGCTTATTAAGCTTCCACTACAATTATTGAATTGGCAGAAACTTATTTTAATTTCACAGATAAATTATTACAATGATATGAAAGTGTAACCCTAAGATAAATGTCAAAACTTACAATTTTGAGGTTTTGAAAAAGTCCTTCATAGATGACTGCTTCTGCATTTTAGCTTGTAGTAGATGCCCACTTCCAATGCCTTGCCTTCCTCATTTAATTAAAACTAGGCCGGATAGTACGGAAGGCGGACAGTGCCGTACCGGACACTCGGGAATGTACTCTATAACCACTGTTTGTACTTAAGCATTACAACACATTGTCACACTGTACTTAAAGTATTACAATCCTTTAATTTGTTTTTTTAAGTCAATGTGAGGGCTGTGTGCAATTGAATAATGATTCAAATTGTGCTAAGTCAAAGATTTTTTTTTAATTCAAGAATAATTCTTTACTTTTATTAATAATTGCTAAAACTATCTCTTTTATTTTTAAATGCAATTTCTTTTAAGTGTAGAGTCGAACTATTTAGAACTTTCCTTGAACCATTTTTTTTCTGCTAATTTTTGCAGAAATATCAAATTGTGCGGCAGAAGATATACTGTTAGTGCCATTTCAAATAAACAAGTTTGAAGATCATGAAGAATGCGTGAAAAGAGTTTTGGATCATTTTGGTCAAGTAAGTTTTTAAACATAAAACATTAGAAATCTATATCTATATCCATACTTATAATAAAGCTCAATGTGTAAGTGTGTGTTGGCGCTCTACAGGCCTGACCGTTGGATCTACAGCTACCAAATTTGGTACATGAATGTTTTGGAGGTCGGGAATGTGCACCTCAGAGCTCTTTTTTCGAATTTTTAATTAGAATGTGAATTAATTAAAAATGGAGTGAACTGTAGCCGTTTTTCCTCTATAACTTCCGAAAATATTATCGCACAAACATAATTTTTACATCAATTTAAAGATAAAAAAATTAGCTTTCTAATGGTATCAGTGTTTTAATGTATAACTTAAGCTTCTATTTTTAACGAATTTTTAAAGAAATATTTTAACCATGTTTTTTTTGAGCACGTGACTGGATAAAATAAAGGAAAACAATGACGGAAGTTCAAATAAAAAAAAACTATCATAGCAAATTAAATCTAAAGAAATGCAACTTTTAGTACGTGACTGGATAAAATAAAATAAATATAAAATGTGATATTTTCTAAAAATATAAATGCAAAGCAAAGGTTTCTATAATCGTTTGCAATATCTAAATAATTAATTCAACAAATCATCTTTATTTACGGTTAACCTGATTGAATTTAGACAGCATATGCATTGAAATCGCGACTTAATGGCATATTCCTATAATCTTTTGCAAAATCTGTATCATTAATTCAATAATTTTTTCTATTATAAAATGTGATATTTTCTAAAAAAATAAATGCAAAGCCAAGGTTTCTATAATCGTTTGCAACATCTAAATCAATTATTCAATAATTTTTCCCCCTTTTTCGCTTTCTTTAAAAAACATATTTAATAATTTGGCAACATCACTGAAAAAAACTTTTTTAATATTTTGGAAGCATAACCGATAAATCATTAGAGCATTAAACTCAAAAAATTTTTCCGAATAAAGTTACCGACTCTTTAACTACTAATAACTGAATCTTTTAATTTTAGCTATTTCTTAAATTTTGGCTAATGAATATGTGATTTAATTGAAAATTTTAGAACGCATTACTCATGGCGAACCAGCTAGTCTCCAAAGGCAGTTAGTATCAAATAAAATACAGTTTGAAATGAAATTATTTTTTTGTTCTTGAATATAAATAGACGAAACAGGAAACTATGATTCCATTTTAGTTATTATAACAAGCTTCTTTCTTTTTTTAAAATGTAAATTAAAAACTGTTTTCTGTTCTTTATGTAATTGTAGGCATTTCTGAATCGCATATTTTCCTAAAAATTCTTGAGAATGTCAACCATTTTTTAAGTTGTTTAATTTAAAAACAAATTATTTAGGAATAAATATT
>JAPMOQ010047372.1:0-13306 GCA_026543055.1 Argiope trifasciata | reverse complement strand
AGGGAGGTCAGAGTAGGGGTGTTTTATTTCTGGCCACCCGGTATATAATTATCTATACTTATAATAAAGCTCAATGTGTGTGTGTGTGTTGGCGCTCTACAGGTCAGACGGTTGGACCTACAGCTACCAAATTTGGTACATGTATACCTTGGAGGTTCGGAATGTGCACCTCGGAGCCCTTTTTTCGAAAATTTGAATTAATTAAAATTTAAGCGAAATTTCGACGATTTTCCGCTATAACTTCCGAAAATATTATTGCACAAACATGATTTTTACATCAATTTAAAGATTAAAAAATTAGATTTCTAATGGTATTAGTGTTTTAATGTATAACTTAAGCCTCGATTTTTAACGAATTTTTAAAGAAATATTTTAACCATGTTTTTTTGAGCACGTGACTGGATAAAATAAAAGAAAACAATGACGGAAGTTGAAATAATAATAATAATAAAAAACTACCATCGTAAATCAAGTCTAAAGAAATGATACTTTCAGCACGTGACTGGATAAAATAAAAGAAACATAAAATGGGATATCTTCTAAAAAAATAAATGCAAGGCAAAGGTTTATATAATCGTTTGCAATATCTAAATCAGTCATGGGGAAACTTCGGTCCGCGGGCCAAGTTCGGCCCACAGAAAGGTTTAATCCGGTCCATTTAAGAGTGGCGTCGTAAGAATGTTTGAACCCATTCTTACTTCGTAATGTGACGACCCGCATAAAAACTACCTGCGGCCATATTCAAAACACAATAGTATTCTGGACAAATCCATCCGACCCAAACAGTTGACTCCTCTTCGCTCGAAACTTCCAGACACTCTCGCATTTTCGATTCATTGTTCTGATTTTCCGAAAGACCCCATTTGCGACCCCATTCAATGTTAATTACGAAGAAGTTGATGCAAAATTTCAACTTGAGTTAATAGAACTGAACTGTAATACTCTCCTGAAACAAACTTTTCATACAGTACCATTACTTGAATTTTATAAAAATTTAAGTCCAGATAATTTCCCAAATCTAATTACTCATGCAATGAAGATAATGACAATGTTCGGCTCATCTTATATATGCGAACAAATCTTTTCAACAATAAAGCTTAGGAAAACTTCTTTAAAAAACAGAATTACAGATGAGCACCTTTCATCAGTTTTAAGAATTTCTGCTTCGCAAATGGAACCGGATTATGATGAAATTTTGATAAAACAGTCTCAATTTCATTTTTCTCATGCACCATCAACCAGTAATGACACCAGAAAATAAAGTGATAATACTTCACATCAAGAACTACTACTCATTTTATATTTTGTGCTTATAATTTTTTTACCTTTTGCTTTTTTATTATTAAAATAATAAGTGTATGTAATAATATATGTATATATTTATAGTACACATAAATTTTTTAACGATTAAGCATTATTCTTTGGCCCGCTACGATCGTCTAGTTAATACAAATGGCCCGTCTTAAAAAAGGTTTCCCCACCACTGATCTAAATCATTTATTCAACAAATCTTCTTTATTTATGGTAAACCTGATCGAATTTATACAGGATATGCATTGGAATTCCGACTTAATGGCATATTTATGTAATCGTTTGCAATATCTGTATCATTAATTCGATAATTTTTTTTCCATTATAAAATGTGATAGTTTCTAAAAAAATAAATGCAAAGCCAAGGTTTCTATAATCGGTTGCAACATCTATATCATTTATTCAATTTTTTTCCCCCCTTTTTCGCTTTCTTTAAAAAAACACATTTAATATTAAAGCATCATGGAAAAAAAAAAATTTTAATTTTAGGCCAATCAATGCCCGGAATTGCTTCAAGGCTAATGTATATGTGATTTAATTAAAAATTATAGAACGCATTATTCATAAGGCGGTTAGTAGTTAATAAAGGAAACAAAAATAGGCTATAAGTATTTAAAAGACTTGTGTTTCTGTCAATCTGCATTTTTTTCAATAAAATAATTTATATGAATAGTAAAAACTATTCTAAATTTATTTTTTGATAGTTTGTACTATTACTCCCACTAAAACTAATAAATTGCTAAGTATTATAAAATTCCCCGTTCAAGCTAGTTTTTTAAGAAATTCCTAAAAGAATAAATACGTTATTTTTCATTTCAAAATACGTAGTAGCGATTTAACATTGTTATATCATTTTTAAGTAATTTAATTGAATTATTTTCATTGTTCAGGGAATAAAGGCATATTTGCTGTAGACAAAATTCAAATTGTATTCACTTATGGAAATTGAAAGATGTTTTAGAATATTGTTAGCCCTTAACTAATATATTTGAATCGAAATACTAAAGATTCTTGCCTTTAAAATTTTAATTATTTGAATAGCAAAAAAAAAAAAAATTATTTTGAAATGGAGTTTAGAATGGCACTAGTTATTGAAAAATAAATATTAAAACAATTATTCTTAACATTCAATACAAAATTTGGAATAATTAATAAAAGTTTTGGAAAATGTACTAAATTTCTTAATACTGTTTATTATTCCGAAATATATTTTTATTTAAATAAATGAAATATATATATTTAGCTCTATCTCCTCCTTTTTTTCTTCATGGTCTACATAATAACAAAATAATCGGGACAAATCTGGAACACATATACAATAGGGAAAAACAAATCTTAAAACCTAAATTAAAGAAACAAAAAAATATACAATTCTTTGCAAATATTTTTGCTTTTCTTCTTAGAATTATTTTGATATAATTAGAAAAATTAATTACGAAATCACACAATCTGTTAAAGCTCATACATTTTTACGTTTTGGGCCATTAACCAATTATCTCCCCCTCATATGTAGTTGATTGAGGAAGTAGCAAATGTTCAGTTACAAGTTTCAGTGGTTGCATAAATTATCTAATAATGGAATAAAATTCATAGAAAAATAAAAATATTTAAATGTTGCATCATATATTTCGCAATTACGTTCATGTAATTTTTATACTTCTGTACATAAACAATATAAGCTACTTCACTTACTAATTTCATAAATTAAAAATGTTTTTCACGATTGAAAAAGTTTTCTGTACGACCGGATTTTAATCCCTCTTGGCACAATGTTTAAAAATCGCCAACTTGCCAACCATGGTCTTGAGAGTATTTTTCCCAATCCGGTCATAGTCCATAATAAAGGCAAAAGATGATAGGTGGTTAAATTCCGGTTCACCCTTTTTTTCTATTTGGATTGAATTATTTCTTTATGAAACACGAATATTTACAATTATTTTAATTAAAATTAGATCATATTGAAATTAATTTGTGTCTTTCATAAAACTAAGGCTTGAGCTAAATAAGCGATAGCAGGGCCGAGGTAGCCTTGTTGGTACAGCGTTGATCTCGTAACCGAAAGGTCGCAGGATCTGTCCTCGTCTTGCCCAAAGACCGCCGTGTTGGCTAATGGCAATTGGGGCACGTTAAATAGGTCGTGACTGCAAAGTCCTTCAAGCTCCTATAACAAAATGATACCTCTGGGGGTACTGAAATAGGGAGTAGTCGGTCTCTGAATTGGATCTAAATTCTGACTTGCCGATGGATGAATGAGTGTATGAATGAATTCGACAGCCTCCTAAAAAGGATAGTGTCGTGTGTGTTCGAGCAAAGTCGTCCTTTCATCTATCTGAACGGTACTCGTTAACAACGAAAGGCACACACCTCTGCCTTAATTCGGCTTGGTATGACCGAGTGGCATTAGACAACAGCAACAACAAGCGATGTATGCTATTTTGAATGCAAAACATTGCCCAAATGATGCAAAGGCTTAAATCAATCAGAGCACGTCGGTATCCTTTGCCATAGAGTTTGTACAATTTTCGAACTCGTTAGAAAATGCTGTTTTTGGTTACTAGTGAGTGAGAGCATATCTAACACGACAGAGAATAAAATACATTGCAAGTTAATCAAAGTAACCAGTTAATCTAGAAAAAACTCGGAAGAAATTTTTAAAAAATTTGAAATCCTGAAACTGAATTAATTGAGAGCAAAGAAAAAATTATTTAAAAAAATAACTTTTCAAGAAATTCTGAAGAATGATACTTTGCAAAAATGTCCTTAAAGAAGGATCCTGTTTAGGAAAATCTAAACAGTTTGAGATGAAAAAAAAGTTAACTTGTAGCAACATCTAATTAAAGAACCAAATTAATTGTCCCTATAGATTTTTTTTTACTTGAATATCTTTTCCTTTCTTTTGATATTATCCTTCCTTATATTCCTTATTATTCCTTTATCTTAAAGCAGGTATCTTTTAATATTGTTGTGAAGTAATCATCGGTTGACGAGATCGATAATCAATCGTCAAGCATTTGCATACAGGACTGCATTGTTTACTATAAGACAAAGATTTCGGCCGATTGATAGTAGAGACTATTGTAAAAATAGATTTGGCGTAGGTGTTGGCGGAATTGAGCCAATACGTAGGTTGTATTCCGCCAAGGATCGAACTCGCGATATTCGGGTTTGAAAGCCAGTACTTAACCACTATACAAAAATGGCCACCTATGTTTAGTGGTAGTTACTGGCTTATTAAGATGTCACCACAGAGAGTATGACGTGTTTTAAAGCTAAACCAGTAATATGTGACCAGTTAATGTGTGATTTACGTAAAGAACGTGTGATTTAAAACTTTTCAATTGTAATTTTAGGAGTTGGCTTTCGTGGACTAATCACAATTAAATAAAAATATTTATTTCGCGATATTTGGTTGTTCGGCATAAAAATTGTACATTTGGAGCTTGTATTAGATTTAAGTTTTTAAGGCATTTATAACAGCCATTAAAAGTTTGTGTGTGTGTAGAGGAAACTGCAGTATTTTATATGCGGAACAAACTTCATAAGGAGCAAAAACCGTGTTGTTTGAAATGCGGGGGGAGGGCAAAATTTTTTATGAGAGTTTAAGAATGGTTACAATAGTTGTGTACTCCCCTATGGTACACGTATTCTTTTACTGTAATTGAAAAAAACTACTCTCCTTGAAAACAAATATAACATTTATTTTTATGACGAGACAAGTTATTCTATATACAAATTAAATTTAAATGACTGCATTTACGATAAGAACCAGATCTGAATCATTTTTAGCTGTTGTTTACAACGCTTTTCACTTTTCCCAAGTTCTTAATTCCAAAACCGAGCTGAGTTGTTACTTGCTTCTTCAAAGATCGCGGATTTACGAGACAAGAGTATTGAGAATGAAAAATGGAAAATTTTGCCTCTTAGAATCCTTACATTTGAAGAACTCAGGGAAGCTGGGGTGAGATTCTTATGTCACAGAAAGCACTTCTACTACTACTGAGACTACTAAACTCCGGCGATTCCTGAAAACGAAACTGGAACTTTTTCGGCGAACTTTGCGGAGTAGTGTTACAGCTCTATCGCATATTAAAAATCCTCTATATAATTCTGTAAATAATTTTAACTAATTAAATGGCTCAGTATTAATCAGATTGGCTCTCTTCTATGTTGATGACTGAATGATCAATTTTAATAGAATTCGCATTAATGTCAATTTCATGCGTTCGATATGACTTCATTTCGGCGCGAAAAGAGCGAGAGCAGTCGAGGTGAGTAATGCATGTTTATTTTCATTGCTCATATATTTTCAATTGCTGCACCTTCAAGTTCCATTTGAAAATAATAGAAGTTGGTCAGAAATTAATTTCTGATATATCTTTAACATTAACTAATCAAATTAAAACCATTTTCAATTCTCTACCACTCACTCCTGTATCTTCGAATGTCGATGATTTGAGCGCCCTCACACTAAGCCATTTTCTGATCGTAAGGCCGTTTACTGCAACTGCAGAGCCAAATTTGATAAATATATTAGAAAATAGACTAGGTTTGGGCCTACTCCTCCCCCCGCACAAAATTTGGGTGTTTGACTTGCATAAAATGGCGCATTGGCTCTTTAATACCTCGCATGTCTTTCCTAAATATTATTCACTATTACTCTAATGCAATTATCATATTTTATTTTGTAAAAATTATTGTCATCTGAAATTTTTTATTTCCTTTATTGTTGTGAATTTTATATTAATATTGATTTGTGATACAGTGCTATTTTGTTGAATGTTAAAACATTGCAATGCTCAACTGTAGGTATGTGTACATAACCGTTGCGCCATCTACTTGTAAAAAAACAGTATTAGGTTGAACAGCTGGGATAAGATGTGTGTACCATCGGCTCTCATCAATTATAATCCTCCAGATTAGCCTTTCTTTAATAATTTTGAGTTCTTTTTATAAATGTCGACATCATATATATTTTTAAAAGCCGAAGATAAAAGAAATTATACATAAGCGTGAATACTAATTAATTTCTTAGGTTTCCAGAATGAATTATTTAAATTCCTTAGAACTTAGCATAAATCTATCATTAACTAATGGAAGGATCATGATTTTTTTTTTAAATAATAGTTCGGTGACTTATTGAGGATTACATGTATGTATGAAAAAACAGAATGAATCCTTTTAACTGCCAAATCTCATAAATTTCACGGTAGATTTGTTTTTTTATTAAGAAATTAATTTTTCCGTTACAATGGATTTTTTTCCCTTCTGATGCTGAGCACTAATAAAGCAATAATTATTAAGATTTCCAAGTTCCACATATCATGCAACTACATCTTTATACTTTTACAAAATTTTCTTAAAAAATGAAGAGCCCTCAGGGCTTTTGTAGATTTTCATTCGAAATGTTACCCTCTTGTATTTGAAAAAGCAAGTTTCTAAACATTGGCAACTAGCAAGTTTGTAAGAGACCAGTCGACCTAATTGCTCAAATACATATTTTATGTTACTTAGTATGCACGTCTTCTTCAGTAAACTATTTTTTAGCTTCGTAATATTGATAGTCATGTAAATCACCTGTCGATACTGCTGCTTTCAGTGATGGCGGGGTGGTCGACATGCAAGAAGTCATGTAACTCGTAATTCTTCTTGCATACAGCCGACCACCCCGCCAACACTGAACATAACAGTAAGTGTAATTCATACTATTTTAGAAAGTTTTACCCACTAAACTCAACATTTCACGCTTTCTTGTCATATGCTCCAAGATTTGAAATTAAGATCAAACTTCAACTAATATTTTTTTGTTTCTGTTTTCGTTGAAACAAAACTTGCTTTTAAAAATACTATAGATAATAAAATCAATCTCTGCTGAAGTATACTGTGTAAAATATAATATTTTTTCAAAATACAGCTTCTTAAAGGTATATATAAATATCTATAAAATTAGTCACATTTCTGCGAATCATTAGGCTTACACCAATTACTGGTACTTAGCTGCTTTTTCCCTGATTTTGTATATGTAAAAAAGGCCAACCAGCAGCAGTGATGATATCATATCTTAAGTATTTTACTTACATTTCCACCTCTCACGCGGGATTTTTCTACACCCTTCTACGTCAGAGCTACTCTGACGTCACGGAAGGGTGTCATTTTTGCACGCGGATGTTCTAGTGCGGATTTCACATTCGCCATCCATTCTCCACCCTTGGAGTCTAAGGCATTTGAATCCTAAGACTCCAAGAGGAGAAAACGCTTGGCAAATGGTAAGTAAAAGGCTTAAGGAAGCTCTAGGAGACCGGTTGTTCTATCCCCTATTTTTGATGTTGTTCTCCCTTAGTACCTTACCTCATGATAAGGTCCCGAACCTTTCTCGAGGGTTTTATATTGCCGTTCATGAAACGGTCATCACAAGTTGCCACCTTAATATGCGGTCAATACACTTAGAAAGAACCACACCGCCACCAGTCGACCTATTGATCAATGGGAATGAATAAATATATATAACTAAACTTACTCGATAATAATTAAAAGTGGTAGATATCTTATTCCTGAAAATTGCTACGATATGAAATAGGCAGTTAATTAATTCAGAAATAAAAACGTCTCAAGTGAAAAAATTGAGGAAACTGAAATTGTGAAAAAATATATTGAATATAAGTGTTTTTGAATGTTGGAAGAGTGAGAAATTAGGGAACAGCTTTAGCTTAACGCTAATGAAGGAAATTAATATTGTCATTAACTTTGTATTTTTTAAAATGTGTTATTGAAAAATTATTCCACTGAAAGTGATTAAAAGATTACATATTCTCGTTTTATTTATTATATTTAAATAATAATATCTTTTATCATAATAAAATTTAAGTAATAATTTGTAGAAAGTTCAAATATCGTTTTTATTTAATAAGTACATAAAATGTATAAGCGCATTTAATTTTTTAATAGCGCATTTTTGTGTATAACTATATTCTTATTATTATGTTAAAAAATCAGAAAATATTCCTATCGCAACTGTAAAAATTGACTGCTTAGTGCGACATCTGGCGGGTGAATATCATTATTTACAGCGCCACATTCTGAATAACAGGATCTCTGTAAATTTCTGAGAGTAAGGGAACACAAATTAAAATCAACTAGAACTTTAAAGCATAAAACTATATTAATGATGCAGACCTGATTTTTAAGCCTTTATTTAATTTTTGAATGACAAAGCGTTCATCGTTTATGTTTTTATAATTCAATTTTTTCTTCTAAATATGATAAATTAAGATGACATATTCGATCATAGTTTGACATTTATATAATTCATTATCTGTATTCTGTAAATAATAATAAATATTAAAAAAACCAATTTACATTTAAAAATTTTGAAATACTTTAAAAATTAAAATTGTAATAAGTTTAATGTTGGATTGATTTTTCGGTGTTATTTCCCGTTTCGAATATCCAAGTGCACTTTCCTTTTCTCCCTTTTCATATGTAATATAATGTGCATTAAATACTTAGCATCTACATATTAAAACATTATTTTATGAGTAATGTAGCACAAATATCTCTTTTTAACATTAATTATGAATAATTTCTAATTTCCTTTATCTTGATTACTTCATTGAATCAAGTACTAATATCCTATTTGTGATAACATTTTTTTTTTGGTATTAAAATGAGTTTATTTAAAGAGGTGCTTCTTATTTATCCCGATTTTTCATTTATGAGTATTATTGAAGTAATTGTATACTTTTAAAGCAATTAAATGACTGCAAATTATGTTAAAATAAATATATATATTTATATTAAAACATTCACTGCATTTGAAATTCATTCATACCTATGTATTTCTGTTTAATAATGTTACAAAATCAGTCAATATTTTTTTAGTAATTTAAACTACTGAAAAGATCAAAATATGACAATTTAATATTTTTTGTTTTTCATATATTATTATCATGTGAGAACATGATATTGTTTTGGTTAGAGAATTGGATTGAATTTTGTGATTTAATGGCTCTAGCGCCAAATATGGCTATAATGCGCCAAAC
This sequence comes from Argiope trifasciata, assembly GCA_026543055.1. Taxonomy (NCBI): domain Eukaryota; kingdom Metazoa; phylum Arthropoda; class Arachnida; order Araneae; family Araneidae; genus Argiope; species Argiope trifasciata. The sequence continues at coordinate 3,959 of JAPMOQ010047372.1, read as the reverse complement.
AAATGGTGTTAAAAAACGTCACGTACAATTCAGTCACGCAATTTAAAATTCTCGTCATAAAATGAAAGGCATCCAATAATCAATAGTATCAGTGGTTTCAAAAATGCAAATTACAACACCAGAAAGAAAATTTTTTTCAGAAACGTTAAAAGATTAAAATACGAATGAAATTTAACAAATAAAAATGTAACTCTTGTGACAGAAAAAAAAAGGAACAGAAAATAACACTTTTTTTACATTAACCTTTAGACTGCGGCTACCCAAACTCGGAAAAGTTCCTTTGAATACGGCGTTTAGTGTTAGAAACTACAAGTTGCTTTCCCCTTCTTTTAAGGGTGGTTGTTGAAGATAAGCTCTTCGATTTCAACCACCAAGTAGAGTTAATTGGTCATCTGTCCGTTCCGTAGTAAGCGGGTTGCCTTTTTTTGCGGTTTCGACTCTGCCGAACTCTAGAGTAGGCTTTTAATCGCAGTTTTATTTTTTTCTCACTCAAAATTATTTCATCAATTCTGTTGTAAAAAATATTGCATTAAATATTATGAAGTAAACAAATTGCAAACACGATATATGCTAAATAGTTTAGTACATTGAACAAAAAATTTTCAATTGTACTTAAAATTAAATCCATTTCTCAAGCTTTACTGGAGCTGCGAATTAAACTGACATTGCTTGATTGATAATGTTTTTTATAATAATATATTATTCTCATAGTAATCGAAAGTAATTTTTATTCCCGACATAGTTCAAACCGTTTGTAATGTAATTTACTAGTAGCATTTTTCCATTATATTGCCGATGCTTAAAATTTAAATTGAAAACATTTTTTGCTGAGAAATTTAATTTCTGATTGCAGAGTAGTATTTTTTTAAAAAAACATGTTCAGTTTTGTAGACACTCAGTAGCTTAATTATATATAAAAAAATTGTCTGCACAAAATTTACTGATAAGTAAGTAATCAGCAGATTTAAGACAATCAATATAACCAACAATAAAGTAAGACTTGAAATGAATTCGATACATAAGATATGATTCATAAATTAAAAAGTTTATAAATTAAATTAAATTATTAAGTTCTATTATTTCATATTAAAAGTTTTTAACTTTATTTTTGAAGCTCTTTTTTCTGTATAACATTCTCGATTATCAGCATTCATTATTCAATACTAGTATTTTTACTAAAAAATGATTTAGATTATCTTTGAGAAATACTTAGAATTAAATATAGAGTTCCTGACTTTTTAATGCAATTTTGTTTTATTTCAAAGCAAATATTTCCGGAATAATTTAAGATTTCAATTATTTTTCAGTGGACTGAAACAAAGCTATAAGATTTTAATATTTCTTTTCTGTTACTTGAATGCATGGAGAAACTAATTATTATTTTGATAGATTTTATGAATCTCCTTCATTATTTTAAAACTTTCTAACGTTTACAGAATTATGAAATATTAAATCCATCGTTTTCATAAATAATTACAAATAATGATGAAGCCATGAGTTTAATTAAACATCATAACCAAAATATATTTCTAGCAGAAATATATCGAGTTCAAGTATGAAAATTTAAAACTGAAAAAAAAAAATGTAGGTATCATTTCGTCTTGGGCACCGATTACCTTCATTATACCATAGCATAATACGAAACATCAAATAATCTTGGTTCAAATATTTATCATTCGATTAGATGGACTCAACTATAAACATATATTAATATAAAGCTGTAAATTTTTTGAATAAAATTTTTTAGTTGTTAAGCATTGTTTTGTTTAGTGACAAAGGAAGTCTTTTTAACCAATTCTTGTTTGAGATTTAAAACATTTTATTTCATTTTTATCAGTTAAAAGAAAGAATTGTTTTATTTCCAAAAACATAATTTTTGCTGTAATTGCAATTAATAATTCATATAATTTTTAGGATTAAAGTGGCTTTAACTTTCTAAACTTTTTTTTTTATCAAAATATATTTTTTGACAAATATTTTTCTCAAAGGAGTGCCTTCAGTTTCTTTATTTCATTTTTATTTTGAAGGAATGAAGTAATGATTTTTAAATGAAGGAACGAAGGTAAAGAACAATGTTTTCAATCAAGTACTAGTCAAAAATGAAATTATGCTATCTCATTCTGTACTCACTCAACTAGGAAGTTTAAAAGGGAATGTCGCCAAAACACGGTCAAAAGTTCCATTGTCGCCAACAGTGATTACAATAGTCATTCCCGACCCTAAGGGGCGCGACACAATACGGAGGGAGTTTTATCAGACAATTACGGCTCAGCTGGAAAGCTGAAGTGGGGAAAGGAAATCCAAACTCGTTCCTGGTACAGCAGTTGTACCGAGCCGTACGGAAAGGTAAAAAAAAATATGGTACAACTGTTGTACCAGCCGTAAGCTAAAGGTTAATGTTTTAATATAGAAAACAAGTGTAAAAAAATCATTGTAATCTTTTGATTCCATGTTTCTCTTAGGTATTTATCTTGAATTGGGGTACTTGAAGATTCATAATGAAAATTTTTAAGATCAACCCATTTAGCTTGACATTCTTGGGGACTTCATTTAAAAACAGTTTTATGGACTGTAGTGACATCTATTGAAGGTTCCGGAGAAAGTGGGGTTTCATCAATTGTTTCATGGGGCTCTATGGCTTGGGGTTTTTCTAAAAAAAATTTCCTGTTAATAACGTTTTTGAAACTTTCTAAGTTTTCTGAAGTAGCAGCAACTAGGACATCGTGAGAGGTGTCTTCCATAGGAAAACTGGGTGAAAAGTCTTTTATAAATTATTCAGATTTGGGGTGAATTTCAGAGGGTGTATAAGATGGTTGAAACGGATTCTTATTATATATCATTATAGGCCTTCTCTAAGTGCCTCTTGCTTCCAGCGTTTTCTTAGCAGCATTAGAATAGCTGTATTTATCAATAGGCCTACAAGTGTTACTTCCGAATATGAAATGCCCTTTTTCACTATTTCAACAATAACTTCCTTTTCAAATGTCCACGATTTACAGGAACGAGAAAAGGAAGTGTACGAACCTTTGCAATTCAAGCATTTTTCCGGTGGGGTACAGTCAAAATTTTCATGGCAAGTTTCCGCACAGCGGTCACAAGTTAGAGATCCGCGGCAAAAAGCTTTGGAGTGACCAAAACGCTGGCACTTGAAACATCGCAAGGGATTGGGGATGTAAGGCCTAACGGCTAATTTCATGTAACCAGCTTTAATATATTCCTGTATTTTAGACGAATGAAAAGTCAGGATCAAATGCTTGGTTTCAAAGAGCTGTCCATCGTTTCGTATTGTTATATGACGGACATGAGTAACCCCTTGACTTTTTAAATCTTTGGTTATTTCTGCACCTGGCATATGAAAAAGTTAACCGCAAGATATTACTCCTTCGGAAAAGTTTAAAGTCTTATGTACATTGACGGCACTGGAATGGAAGCAATATCAGTCATTTTTACAATCTGGTGAGCTTGTTTTTGAGAGATAAACTCATTGAACAAATCTCCCGATCGTAATTTCCGAACAGTTGATATTGTTCCAAGATGAGCAGATATACTTTTTACAACAAAAAAAAGGTGACACAGAATGAAACGTATCGTTGGTAGCAGATACCCTTTTCAAAAAAAAAAAAAAAAAAAAAAAAACTTATCAAAATGTTTTGAAGGCGATAAATCGTGTTGCGTTTGGTGCCCACTGAAGGGATGTTCTTTTTGCCGATGCACAAAAGATTCAGGACCCAACGGCACGACGACATTGGATTAGAGGCTTTTGAATAACTAAGTTCGAAATCACTTAAGCAATGAATAATTGAAGCTCGGGATCACGTAGGCAATGAATAAAACAAATGGCAGTTTTCATCATCATCTTTTAATCGCATACATTTTTTACCTGCATTTACCAGCATTGAATTATTATTATTATATATACCGGGTGGCCAGAAATAAAACACCCCTACTCTGACCTCCCT
>JAPMOQ010047365.1:0-10979 GCA_026543055.1 Argiope trifasciata | reverse complement strand
GAATATAATTTTATGCATTGATTTAATATGTGATCCGTAGATTTTTTTAAATCAAATTTTTAAAACGAAATATAATCTGATGAAGTATGTCTGTCCGACCTTTAGAATAAGAGATCGATAACTACGCAACGTAAAGAAGTAGATAGAAAGAAAAACTTTGATACAGAAGACTGGAACCTAAACTGAAAATTCTTATCAAGTTTTGAACCAAATCAATCAAAGAATTCATCGTTATTGATCGATTTTCGCATGCATCTAAACTTATGTGCAACGGTTTAAATTAAGGGAATTTGGCATGTATTTTGATGATTAAGTTTTGACTACAGTTATAACTCTTTGTCAAATTTGAATTCAACCGCTCGAGAAACAAGGAATCCAAAATACATATTTATCCGATAGATTCCCAACAAAGATCTATATTTTTCAACGATTAGTCTCCAATGCTATGTAAAACATTCGTAGTTCAACCCATAGCGTACAGTTTTATTCGGATAAGATTTTTATTAAAGAATATGCAAGAAAGTTTCAGGGATATCATTCCTGGAAATTCCTTTAATTTTATACAATTAAAATTCAACTTTAACCATAAATTGTTGCATTTATTTCTATTTTTGTAATGAAATTCAAACACTATTTGTGTTTCCTTTCTTTGTTTCATTAAATCTTTCATCTGCGTAATTTTTACATATTTTAAAAGTATTACTATAAAAATATTGCTGAATTGAAGTATTATTTACAAAGCTTATTTTTAGCTCTTCTGTAATAAATATGATAATGCTCTTATATTGGTATTCTTTGAATAAACTACACAGAATGCAACGGTTATTGCAATCAAAACGACGAAATGCAGATAAAACATTAAGTTACGATGTCTGGAATCTTTTTTAGTTTTTATATAAATAAGGTAACTTTAAAACCAATATTCGCATAAAATTTATTATTATAAATCTTACTATTTTGAGCCATATTTCTGTTTTTCTCAACGAATTTTTAAAAATACAGCCCATATTTTTGACAAAATATGTGCATGAAAGTTCTGCCTATCCCAAAGGACAGAGCAATAAATTGCAGGTTTTCACTATTTACTCGTGACAAACAACTTAAACGAAGGCAATTAAGACTTGGCTTCTTGGAGTACATCCAAGATTTCTCTAAAGCAATTTGCGACTTGTGATTTAATTTTTCCATCCAAAACAACCTTTAATGAGAACGGATTTTACGTAGGATAATAACCTGTTTTGAATTTAAAAACATCCAAATTGTTTTTTCTGGAAAATATAAATGCTAACAACGAGAAAAAAAAGAAATTTACTCTTTATTATTTCAAATAATATGAATAATGCTAATTAAATAATTATAATATTCTTCAATAGAATTATTCTCAAAACCATGTAATGTACAATTGCAAGTACCCAAGATTTAAAATTACTGGGAAATGGAGGGGGATATAATTGTAAAAATCAGCAATTGAGTAGAAAAAAATCAGCAATCCCGGAGCAAAATTAAGCAATTGCATAGCAAAAATCAGCCATTACGTAGCAAAACCAGGTAATATATAATTTCAAAGAACCAAAATTTATAATTACTGTGAAGAGGGAAATACAGTTGCAAAAATCAGCAATTATGTATCGAAACCAGATGATATATAATTGCAAGCAACCAATGTTTAAAATAACTAGATGGAATGGAATACAACTGTAAAAATCAGCAAATACGTTGCAATATATTATTTCAATCTTTTTATTTTCTTTCATATAAAAATCAACAAATAGAACTGTCATTATATTTACTGAATTTTCTTCTGACATTATACAAAATAATAAAAATTAAGTGTATATTATAAAAATACATTAAATAGGTTAACTATATATTTTTTTAATTTGCATTTTTCTAAAAAAGGTCATATTTACTAACAAGATGAACATTTTACTTATTTTTAAAACATTAATCATTAAAAAACATGTCTGTCACCATACTCCCTTGATTTAAATCCAATTGTTTCATTTTTTTCTTTCAGAAAACATGCATTTATACAAATTGTCAGTGCAAATGCATCGCTTACATTGTTATTTAAGGTATAAGATGTATGGAGAAAGCATTGCAATAGTAAAAATGCTTGAACTCAAGATTTTGATAAATCTCCACATTTCAGAATTTTCTGAGCCGGAAAAACACATTTTTGGCATTATGTAAGAATGTGAACTCGATAACTCAAAAACACTTTGGGTTAGACGGCTCAAATTGGAACATGACGATCAAATTTGAAGATTTCTATCAAATTTATATCTAAATTCATTCACAAGAAGTCTATCGGTTTGGTTGTTAGAATTTCCGTCGCCAATATTAGAGTTAGCATCTTTCTTTCAGCAAATTCGAGCTCATTTACTCCACGATCATCCCTCAAATCGCCAAAAATGAATCAATTCGTGATCTACTCAAATTTTCGAAGTGCTACCTTGTTCTTTTCTCTAAATATACAGATGCGGTTTAAAAGCTAAGTACACTAGGTGGGCTCCAGGAGATCCTTGTTGGAAGTGGGTTTAAGAGTTTTTGTATATATCGTTAAAGATTTTTTTTTCTGTCTAAGGCCTTGTTCACATAACCAATTTTTACCATCAAACTAATAGAAGAAAAATACGGAGAGGTGATTAATTGCGTTAATTATATTACTAACAGTTGGGTATTGCATATTCACTGCCCTACGTAATGAATTCCATAATTATGATATTGGTTCTTTAACGGTTTCCCAGAAGAGGGATATTATAAACCAAATAAAATTATTATTTTTCAAGTATGTTAGAATCCGTGTTCAGCATCCTTCAGATCCTTCTGTACTCATTCCTGAAGAAATTTTGTCTTTCTTAGAAGAATATATCCGATTTTAAAAGAATTAATAATTTGAGAATGAATAAGTACAATCTACATTCAGTGAGTTTCAATTCATCCAGTAAGAAAACACATGATCAGAAACTGTGCAACAGTAGGTACTTCTTCCATCGAGATAAAAACTTTCTAGCGTCCAATCTTTCAGTGCATGAGCTATATTTCTATTGCGCTTGCTCTACTTACTGGAATCTCAAGACTAGCTGAATGTAAGGCCACCTTTACACTGGTTGTTATCAGTTATAATTAAATCTTGAAATTCTCGTTTTTATCATTCTAACTTTATCATATTTGCAAATTTAAAATCAAATTAACAATTATTTTATCTTTATGGCTCTCTGGTTATAGTATTTATATATTCGATAATTATAATCAAAGCAATTTTATTGGGAGAAAACTTTCTTCTATGTATTATTTAATAAGTTATTTTAGTAATACAAAATATAAATACTTATAAATACGAATTACTAATAGAAATTACGTAAATTCATCTCCTGATTTCAAATTATAATAATCAACAAATACTAATTATACTAATCAAATAGGTAATTAAAATAACCCAACAATACATCTATCAAACGTTGATAATGTCAGTTAAAAATGTTGATAAAGTAGTTATTAATATTGATAAAAAATAGCTATTATGAACAAAAAGTATAAGAACTTTAATATAATTTAAAACATTATATCTAAAAAAACCAAAAATTACAAATTCATATGTGTGATTCTTTGAGAAAATCTCAAGGATTTCAACATCAGAGGATGCATCATTTTAATTCGTTCCTATAAATCATAGGTTCCCAACGTGGGTGATAACACCCCCTTGTGGGCGTTTGAAGCTTTCAGTGGGAGGTAAAAAACTCAGAGAAAATTAGGGAGCTTTGATAGGGCGCGAAGGGGCGTTAGAGGATTAACCAAATATAGTGTACAATAACTTCAAAGAACGATTCCAGGATAATTTAAACATGGAGATACCAGATTGGGTTTTGGATCTTTTTTCCATTATCAACACAACAGGATCACCTCAGTTAGAGGAACTAATAGAACTAAAAACAAATGAGGATCTAAAAATTAAATTCAAGAATTTTGGCTGCAGAAGTCTTATTTCGCAACCACATCCAAGATTATGGTCGATTGTTCAACGACTTCTGATAGCATTCCTCTCTTCATATTTAGCAGACCGTGGATTCAGTGCTGAGGCAATATTGGTAACGAAAAAGAGAAATCGGCTTCGTATTACTGAACGTGGTCACTTACGATTATTTTTAAGTGAAATCCACCCTGATATTAAAATGTATCAAATTCAGATTTCTCATTAATTGAGTTAGAAATTCGATGTCTTTAAATTTTAATAAAATACTTTTTAATATAATTAAGTATGCGTTTTGCTGGATCTCTGAAATTATAAATTTATTTATTTAGAAAGCAATAGTTTATTATGAATCAATTCGTATAATCCAAATCCCTGCCTGTCCTTATGACAGGTAAGCTAAAATTTTTATTCCTCTCTTTTTTTTCAAATAAAGGAGAAATTCAGTAGACCTTCAATATCAACAATATTCTATCTATTAGAATTTTTTAAATTCTTGTTTTCACTATGCATAATGTACGCTCTTATTTATCTGGAGTGGGAGGGGTGCAGTATTGAACTATTCATTAGAAATGGAGCCACCAGTTCAAAAAAGGTTGGGAACCTCTGCTATAAATGTATTAATTTCATATATCTGTTGCAGGTGCCAAGGTGGAGAACATCCCGAGCTCGACAGCGGACGAATCATCTCGTGTTCTGCCGAAGGAATTTAACCTTCCAGTGCCCTCTCACCTGACCGGGGCTGATTTCCGATCCCTGGGACTCGGACTGTGGCCAGGAGATATTAGAACCCACCCTCTCTTCTTTCCACCGGCCTCGACAGCCTCTCTCTTACACTCTCACACCTCGTCCTCCTTGTTGCAGAGGTGAGACCTATTCCTTAAACTACATTAAAATCTTTTTAAGGTATCCGACTACGTTAAAAACACTGATTATCGACCACATTGCCGAATATTTTATTATTATTGTATCTCAGATCTTAATCTTTCCAAAACAATTTATCTTTTCTAGGAAAAGCAAGGCCCGACCTATCATCCAGGGTCAGATTTCTTTTCCACTAAAATGTGTCTTTAATTTCAGTTTTCTCAAAACTTTACTTGTCATAAATTCTCCATCGTTAACATGATATCTCAAATATTAATAGAGGTATTTATATAAAAATGTCAGTGTATGTTTTAAATAATATGGGCAATGAAACGAACCAAAAGTTTTATTGTTGATGAAATACTTTTTCATTCATCGGTATTTTTAGAACAATTAAGTTGTAAATTTACTGAAAAAATGAATAATGCGTATGTTTTTATCGATAACTTCTTTGCGTCTTAAACTTTTTCTTATATTTTGGTTTATTTCATTCATCATTAAATTCTATTACTTGTGTACAAGGAAAAATATTATGGCTTGTTTACAATTTTGTGTAGAGTGTTAACCGTTTTGGTTAAATTTCATTAAAATTTACAACTCATTTTCCTATTTCTCAAAATATATTATATTTTCAACATCTTTTTGTATTTATCTAATACTATAATACGAGGAATGGTTGTCAAGTCGAAATTCGCGCCAGAATTAATAAACTCCGGTAAACTTGGGGGTCTGGGGTTTTTGGCCACGGGGAATCGATTGGCGCCGGTTTTGAAGCGCTACGGTTGAGCAGTTCGGAGTTACAGATAGGATATTTTCAAACTTTATTAGTTCGCCATAATGGCTACTTAAATTTTCAAGCGGTAACGTGCTGCCATCTATAGCCAATATGGCGAACTAATAAAGTTTTATGTTTATGCTGTTATAGGTTTATAATATGTTTCTTATGTATGTATATATATTTGGTTTTCTAAATAAATTTGTCAAAAATATTGAACTTCAACACACTTCAATCTTTACCTTTACTTTACCTTTGTATAGAATAGTTCCCTTTCCAAACTCTAACTTTGTTTAGAATAGTTTACAATGGTGCACTTTAACCGGTTATCTTTTCACCAATGGTTTCACAAATTTTCTTATGGCATGTATTGTTTTGATAAATCACAATTGAAAATTTAAATCTTCGAGTTAGCTTCGATACCTGTTTTCTCCGAGCGGAGCTCGGTCACCCGCTGGTAGTATTTTATATTATAGTTGACAATAAACCTAAAAAGCCTAGTTTTAAATAATTTTTAAAAATTGTAATTTTACAAAAAGATTGCTTCGAACGTAGTCGGATACCTTTAAAAAAATATTAAAGGGCATTGACGGCATCGGATAAAAGATATATATATATATATATATGGTTCATTAGCCACAAGTGGTACGGAAAATAATATTTTTTAATAATATTTGTCCTTTTTGAGATCTCATAATTAATAGTAATTAATTTTAAGCAAATCCTTTAGTGTCCATATCCATGATTCCATCAGCAAACTATTTTTAAGCATTTAATTGTCATAGATATTAAAATCCAGATATTTTAGTAGTTTTTCATATGTTGTACTTGTAACCACTTTTATACTTGAATTTTCTTAATGGAAACCAGCCCAATAACATCATAGCGCTATTAAAATCACAATTAAAAACGCAACGTATTTGACAGTGAGCATTTTCCTTTTACAGTATAGAAACATGTAAAATACACATTTGTTAAACAGAATCCTTCTTCTTTAGCTTTCGACAAAAGAAAAACATTAATAAATTTAATGAAACAGTGAAATCGTTTCTTATCTCCGAGCAAAAATTTAAACCATTGTTGAAAAATGGCCAAAAATATTTTTTTAATTACCGAAATTTATGGGCATTTTCAAGGTAAATAAATTTATATCATTAAAAAATATATTTTTTAAATTTTGATACAATCCTCCGATTTAGCCAGAGGCCATGCGGGAAACTTGATAACGCTGTTGAATAGTAACTCAACCACATTTGAATTTTGAAAGTATGTAAAAATGGCTAAAAAAATATTTTCGGGCTTTATCAAGGAAAAAGGTTTAAAAAAAAAATTGGCTTACTTTTTAATAATTTACAATGACAATTCATATTTAAGTTAAATTTTTGACAGTTAAAAGTTTTAAATATCAGTAAAAAGTTTTAAATACGTTTACATTCCTATCATTCATAGTATATACAGGCCAATTTTAAAAGTTTTCAATCAAACGGTCCGTACTGTAAAGAACCAACATATACACTCGCTTTCATAAAAAGTCGTGAATAAGAAATTTTCACGAAATTTTAAACTTTTGACTTAACTCTTACTATTAATTGTTCCATTTATGAATCGAAACAATTATTAATAAGAGTTTTCATTATATTTAAATATATATGAATAACAATTGATTCAACATTATTAGATCGTAAAAAATGTCTTGTGAAGGCATTTCTTACGTATGTAAAATATGCTGCTTACAGTATAGATTAGTTTTACAGATATAATTGCTGTCTTATAAAATTTTATGCTCTGTTAGTACTTGACCAACTATCTGAATTGTAATAAATTAATTCGTTCATCTAAAAAATTAACATTAACTTTTCTCTTTAAGATCCGCATCCCCTACTGTGAGCTCAAACAACGGTGTTCTGCCTGCCCACTACACGACAGCTGCCGAAATCTTCCGACCTTTCCCGAATCTCGCTCATTGCGTCTCCTTTCCTCTACTGGGACTCGGATCCACTTATTCCGACCTTAAACACCCACATCATCCGCTGCATTCACATTTTAAAGGTAAGATAGCTTCTTTTCACCGTTTATACGATCAGGATAGTTTTAATATTTCATAAATCAAGTAAGATCTCATTTTTGTAGTCATATAAAGTTAGCTGTTTGAAGTTCAGTACATAATTTAACAATATGATGTGGTGACTCGTATAACAATATTCACGCAATTGGTACAAATTACGAAATACACACACATTGATAATGTCTACAAATAGGGGTTATTTTAAGGGCACAGTAGTTCGTAAATTTGAAACCCCAACTTAGTTTTTAAATGATTCATCAATAGAAGGAACACTACCAAAAATGTACCAGGATCTCAAAATCAGTATTCAAAGTACACAAGCTGACTAATTTATGGGAGAAAAATATTATTTAAATTAAATTTTTCTTGTTTTCTTTTGGGTGAACTATTATTGTCCAATACTAGTTATCTAAATTGCTGACTTAAAAGAGAATTTTTAGCTATAATAATTTATAAGAAATTTATCTTTGAAATTTATTGCATTCGAAAAATCTAACTATGTTGATATAAAATCTAAGGACGTTTATAATAATTTTATTTATTTCGTCGTTAAGTTTGTAGGAAGAAATTAGGCTTAACCTGGCCCAGTTTTTCGTTATTTATTTTCAAATTTATCAAAAGAGGCATATTGAATTCTAAAATCATTATCTTGAATAATGGATCACCTAATTTATAAAAATAAGCATTTCGTTTTAAAATCTTAGAATATGCCGTATATTTTGTCAAACTCAAATTTTTAACTTAAATTCAATTTACCAAAATATGAAAGATTATTTTGATGTAGAAACTATCGTAGATAAATATCTGTATATTTAAAATAATTAGTAAGGATCAATCCTTCAGACTTCTCTACTTGTCCAGTTTCGTTAATTTTATTTTATTCATTATGGTGTTTCATATATTTTAGATAATATTTTATCGAAATTCGCTGAAAGTACTAAACGAAACTTGGTATTATGCTGGACAAACAACAGATTACTGAAGATTACAAGTAACGACATAACTAAATCTTTTTATAGAAAAAAAAAAAACTTTGAAAAATTAAATATGATACTTAGAAACAAGAAAGCATAAGTAGTCTTTATAAAATTTTAAAAATCGATGCTAAAGTAAAAATAAGATAATCCAATATTGTTAAATGTCGTTGCCCAATATTTTACAATATTCTCCACCGTTTTGTGCTATTTATACCCTTCTCCCCATCAAATCGAGAGCAATGAGTTTACATTTACGAAGGAAAGAGTCAAATTCACAATCTGACAATCAAATTGATCCCTGTAGACTGTAACGAGGCTGCATTTTGAAATGCATTAGCAGATTCTCTGATGTAAATTAAATCTCGCTTTGCATAATGCGAATCTGAATAAACCGCATTAGCTTAGATTTTAGCAAACTGTAATGGACGTCACTGGATGTATAGTTTAATTCATTTATTAGAAAAGTACATTAAATTTAGTTTGTAATCCTCGTTTTCGTAGTTAATTTTGAACTGGATATTGTCAATTTAAATATTCAGTTTTAGTTCTCGAGTATAATACAAAGTCAAAAATGCTTCTATAAGGGAAATTTTTTAAAATCTATTCTACATTTAAATTTATACACATAATAGAAACATATATGATTCTAAAATTTTTTCATTATAATGATTTATAATTAAATTTCAGTTGTATTAATAAATTTGCAACCGCAACTACTTTAACATAAGTAAGAGATCGATCGAAAATAAATTTTAATTTTATTTATAAATTAAACAGTAGAAGGTTATTTGTGGACATAAATAAAATCACTAGATGCACGAAAACACTTAATATTCCATATAAATAATCAGAATAAGTGTTTATAAATTATGAGTAAAACATGAAGATTCAAATAAAAATATTTTAAATTTTTTTTCTCGCAATACGAAGTGTAGAAAAAGTAAAATAATTGTCAAAAAAAAAAATTTGAGCTCGAGATTTTGACGAACTTTTACATTTTAGGCGGTTTAGTTTGAAAACCGTATCATCGGAAAATGTCCACCTGCTTTGAGCTAGATGGTTGAAATTTAGAATAATTTGTCAAATTAGCTGAAAACCAAATTTGTAGATATCTATCAAATTTGCATAAAATCCATTCAAAGAAGGCTTTTTCGCCTTACAGTTCGAATATTTCATATAATGACTACAAAACGATGATAGTTAGGTAGATACAATTTGATACAAAGATTTAACATTTTTAATTTGGACGTCAACCAAATTTTTAAGGGCATATAAGCATATAAAGGGCACACCGTCTGTCAATCTGTATTTTGGAAGCATGTATACGCGATAACTCAAAAAGACAATGATTTGAATAGATGAAATTTAATAATTTATTTTGCGATTTTAGTGCCGTTTGTGTTAAATTTTAGTTTCCAGTGATTGGGAAACCTAAACCGAAATTTGATTTTTGTACACTTTTTCGTAGCTATCATCTCCAATGCTATGCAAGGTGATCAAAGAGTATGCGAGACGATCAAAGAGTATTTGTATTAAAGCGTATGCGAGGAAGTTTTAGTGAGATCCTTCCCGCTGGTTTCAGTTGTCATATATGTCATGAATATGTATCTAAACTTTATTGTGCCATAAATAACGTGAACTTGCATAAATATGAATTTACGTTTTCTTCCAAATCGTGAGCAATCAAATATCTTAGACGAAAAACTGTTTCTTCATTGCCGCAAGAAAATTTAGGATCTAATTAGTATAAGAAACCATACATAAATCTTAACTACCGCTCTCCATCATTGCCAGGTCTTTATTCTGTGTTTTTCCAAAATTTTCATAATAAAAATCTGACAGTCTATAACAAATTATTCTTTTTCAACAACAGTTTTCTTCTAATTTTGAGAAAAACAAACTAAGAAGTAATAACAAATTCAAGGTCGAATCAATAACGAAACACATTCTTATTTCAAAAAATATAAATATAAATCTCAAAAGATATTAAGAAAAGTTCACATTCTTTTTTCAAAAAAGTACTTACAATAAATTCAGACGATAATCATTTCTTATTCGCTTTCCAGACAATGGCCTTCTGATGAGCTCTGGTACTGGTAAGCCCTCTCCTGGCCACCACCCCAGTGACGTATATTCGTGTGTGAAATGCGACAAGATGTTCAGTACGCCCCATGGTTTGGAAGTTCACTCGAGGCGTTCGCACAGTGGCAAGCGACCTTTCGCCTGCGAGTTGTGCAACAAGACATTCGGACACGAAGTCAGCCTGAGTCAGCACCGAGCCATCCACACGGCAGAAAGGACCTTCGAATGCAAGCAGTGTGGGAA
>JAPMOQ010047360.1:0-14722 GCA_026543055.1 Argiope trifasciata | reverse complement strand
GTCTTCTGCTGTCATAGCCCAAGGAAGACAAATTTCGCCGCACAGTCGTATCGGACACGTCCCACATTGATTCCTGCAGTTATTTCACGAAGTGTTGCGTGTCCATTAACATTGACCATTCTACACAGACGTCGGCGGTCTCGGTCGTTAAGTGCAGGTGGTCGCCCACTGCGCTGACCATGAAGGGATGGGATGCCTGAAATTTCATACTCTCGGCACACTCTTGATACTGTGGATCTCGGAATGTTGAATTCACGAACGATATCCGCAATGGAATGACCCATGCGTCTAGCTCCAACTAACATTCCACATTCAAAGTCTGTTAATTCTCGTCGTGCCGCCATAAATCACGAAAAACCTATTCACATGAATAACTTGAACACAAATGAAAGCTCTGGAAAACGAACTGCGCATTTATACTTTCTCGCTGCGATACTACTGCCATCTGTATATTTGCATATTGCTATCCCATGACTTTTATCACTTCAGTGTATATATGTATCATCAAAAGAGAAAAATTGTCTTTCGTTAAGTAAATTCTGTACATGTCTTATTTTCAAAAATAAATTGAAATTTCTTACCATTTCTTTAAATAAAAGCAAGCTGTAAAAGAGAAACATGCCAAATTTTAATTTTATGTATTTTTTATATTAACCATTTTCTTATGCTATACAGCTTAAAAATCTTATGGATCAAATTATTAGTAATAATATGTATGCATGCTCATCCCAAGTATATATTTTCATATGCTCAATTTTATTACCGTTATTTAAAATTTATTTTGGATGCATATATATTATCAAAATTTCAAAAGTAACAACTCGGAACGTAAGCAAAATTTTAAAATGCTTAAAAGGACGCGAGTAAAGGCCTTATCACACGGCAAAATATCGTCGGCACTTTCTGTCAACAAATGACAACGAAAGTGACGTCACTTCAAAGTTTCACAAGATTGGTTGAATTTCTTTTGCAAGCAATATTTCCGATGGCTTTTTCTAGCTGGTTAGAAAAAGTTGTCGATAATGAAACTTGCTTGACCGGTTTTTGAGGGTAGAAACAGAAAAGTGCTGATGAAATTTCACCATGTGAATAAGTCCTTACACGAAATACATCGTCACTGTCTCTGACGAAAAAGATGTCACGTGAGCATTTGATCAAGTGAGTGTTTGCAGTTTTTCATTTCATAACTCGTGGATGCTCCGTGCAAAATGGATATCAATGAACCTGTATTATTATGCATCATCCTGGGAACAGTGCTAAGAGAAAAAGAGAAATCCCAAAGAAAATTGTGGTCGCGGAAATGGCTGCTTAGAAGCAGACAGAAAGGCTGCTAGGAAAATTTAATGAGAGAATTAGCTTTGGAGGTTAGCAAAAAATTAGCTAGCATTTTTTAAGTAAAATGTTTCATAACAAAATGATGCAGCTATAAAGAATTTCTATTATTGTCTTTGCTTAGGAAAAGCACTATCCTTGCTTATTTGAGTAATTTTTAAATTTATTTATCTGCATTACTTAAGATATGCATTCCAGATTTGTCTATTGGTTATTTACTTTTAAGGAATTTAAATAATTAATTATTAATACAATTTGTATCAGTGAGCAGAGTTGACATTTTTGAATGTTCCAAACATTCAGTCATTAAGAATAATGTTACATTTAATAAATCTGTGTATGGATAATTATCTTAAAGTTGTTCATTTTAAAAAATATGAGTTGTATTTTTCAATTTAGAATGCTGAAGGTTATAGAAGATGGTTGAGAATGGACACAGCATCATATGAGTATCTTCTGTCAATGGTATCTCCCTATATTTGTGCATGTATTTTATCTATATTTTTTGTAATGTGTAAATAAAAATTATAAAGATGCGATTTTGCTTCCTTGTTTTTTAATGATTTCTACAAATTAAAATAAATTATTTGATACATAAATTGTATAGATTTTAAAAAGGGTACCTATCTCTTTTATATAATTTGAAATAGTTATAATTTATTCTATATATACAAATTGAAAAAACCTCAATCACAATATTAATAATAATTACATAAGAAAAGTATAATAATTTTATTAGTAAGCTTTAAAATGTTGACTTATTTCAGAGTAATAATTATTTAAAAGAAACTATATTCGTAAAATTCAACATTTAAATATTATATACAAGAAAACATGTAATGTTTCATAAAACACTGCCATAGCCATTTGTCTAAATGGTATGGAAAAGAATAAAACAGTATTAAACTGATTTAAAAACAATCATTACATTGAAAACACTAACTAAAGTTTTATATAAAAAGTAAAATTCAATTACTGTGAAAATTTGGAAATGCTCTTTTGGAACTTGCAGCTAAATTATTAAGTTCGTGCAATGAAATTCCATTGCATTTAGAAATTCCTACTTCTATTGACATTTATTTTCAGCTAAAAAGTTATTGAATTAATTGTAAGTTCTGCTTCAAATTTAATCTTTGGAATTCTTAATATAATGAATATGAAATGGATTGTAAAATGAGACAAGTTGTACATTTATCAAATTCAAAAATGAGTTTCCTTGGAACGTCTTTTTCATTTCTAATAGTCATTTATTGTGCCATTCAACTGGTTGTAATGGTTATTAAAAATTCCATTACTTTTCTTTTGCTATGTTAAATATTTTTGTTGGTAATCTTTAACAAGCAAAAACATTTTATATTGTATTTGTGTTAGGATTAATTAATTGAATTTATAAAATACTATCTTATTGACATTAAATTTAAAACAAAGGCATATTGAAAACATTTCGTGTGTGAGTTTCCTTAATTAAGCTTTACAGGGTGCATAGCATCATGCAAAGGGCTTAAATTTGAACATCATTTTTAAGTGCCTTTAAAGTGTTTATTATTTAGAAAAGTGTAAAATAAAATATATATCTATTAAGAATGCATAATCCCACATTAAATGGTTATTTGTTAATTAAAAAAAATATTGAAAAAGAAGCCTAAATTTTATTGTTAATCATATGAAAGGTGATTTAATTTTTTTACACTATATGATCATTAGTTTAAGGTTAGAAAACAGAATTAATCCTTATTAACATTAACTAAATTTTAAAATTATATAGAAGCAGTCAATGAACTATTTAAGAAATTACAATTATTCAAAGATTTGATATGATCAAATAAATTCACAAAGAGAAAACAATTCACAGCAATGATTTTTTATTCATGAATAAATATCAGGTTGGAGTTCTCCAAATTCCATAACAAGTTCGAATATTCTTCGAATGAACTGTTCCTTATACGCTGGTGCCAGTTTTTTTAAAGTGCAGACAATAAGTTGTCCCACAACATGGGAAACAGATTCTGAAGCTTCATTTTTTTTTTTTTTTCAATTCCGCCGACGCCATTTTCAATACCTCTTCCCCCACATTAGTCTGGCGGCGTCTTTTGGGAGGAGGACCTTGATTAGAAGTTCCTGGTGTTGCAGACCTTTTCAGTTGTGTGCTTAAGGAAGCCCCTGGAATGCATTCCTCATCCACACGCTCCAGCCGGAAGCTTTCATCAATCTGGAAGCTTTCCTCTTCCATAGAAATCTATAAAGAATAATATTTTCACTATGCATTGAAGTATTAATCAAAGAATACATTTAAATAGGCATAAAAATGCCCGTACTAAGAATAAAAGTACTACCCAACTCCTTCAAGAAATTAGATGCCAGACCCTTCTCTAATAATGACTGATTGAATGAATGGTATATAGTGAATTAATGATATGATCACCAATGATGTATTTAATAAAATTCAATTACATTAGGTGTTATTTAGTT
This sequence comes from Argiope trifasciata, assembly GCA_026543055.1. NCBI lineage: Eukaryota > Metazoa > Arthropoda > Arachnida > Araneae > Araneidae > Argiope > Argiope trifasciata. The sequence continues at coordinate 10,921 of JAPMOQ010047360.1, read as the reverse complement.
ATACATTTTATTTCAATTCACCTCTTGACCAGCTTTTTTATCATTCAGTTTTAAAACAAAAGTAAATGATTAAGCCAAATTATAACTAAATATACATATAAGTTATTCATAGCTAACAACACTAATATAAATATAACTAATAACGTATAAGTTATAACCAACTAAATAAAAGCATGATATAAGAATTTAAAACATTTTTGTAAAATATACCATTGGTTCAAAACATCCAATTTCATTTGTGAAGGACTCATCCAAATTGGAATCGGATGAGCCAGGAACAGGAGTCTTTGATAATGCACATATTTTGGTGCAATATGGAGGACCGCTGAGCCTGAAGGCAACTTGCCTTTTTGTTTTCCCTCTGAAAATATGTTCGCAACATGCAGAATTTCTCGCGAAGTATTTCTGGAATAAAAAAGAATTTAGTATTAAATACATATACTTCATTATATAAATGTGTGAGTGCATGCATTATAATAATGTCACTTAACGTAGAAAATATCAGTAATGCAAAAGCAAAAAAAAAAAAAAATATCACAATACAAAATTTTAGTTTGTATAATTTGATTTGTAAATGATTGTAGAATAATTGTTAAAAATTTGGATTTTAGTTTCATGAATATATTGGCTGTACTGGTAAGAAAATACTGCTGCATGTTAATACACTATTAAATAAGTGAAAAACAATCACAAGTAGAAATTAATAATGAATAAGAAAGTCATAAGTGAAGAGTTAACTAGCCGCATTAGCCATCTTGTCTAATTTAATGAATAACACAATTATATAACCTATACATGTAGAGATTTAATCAGCGGCCCCTGCTGTTAAATATTTAGTTCCAATTTGTTGCAATAGATGTCGCCACGGGTATCACTAAATATCGCTGAACCTAAATCCAAGACGCGTGACGTAAGAATTTGAGAAAAAGCGAACTGCACATTCGCTCGCCAGACGGGGACCAGAGAGGGTCGTATCGTTCCGATCATGCATCTTGTAAAAACGTAACGTAGTTTCGTCATGAAACAATTATTAACTACTCTTGGTGGCATCTATCAGTAATACTTTTTTCTTCTTCTCTGTTGTAAATAGCCCTGTCATAATTGTAAATGTATTTTTCTTTACTGTAAATAAATTTCTTTCATATTCAAAAGCTTCTTTTCCTTCATTCAGTAACCCTAGACACTGAACTAAATGTGGTTGGATGGGCATTCTGTCCCATCCAATTCCTACAAACTTGGGGGCACGGCCCCGGGACGGACGAAATTTGAAATTTAATTAATTTCTTTTCCGGGCTAAACTTTTTAGTTTTCTTTTCTTAAAAGCAACTTAAGAAATATAATTTCCTTTTAGTATTTCATACGTCATTAACATTAAATTGATCGGACGAATGACCCTACTCTCAACAGAAAAGAATTTTGATTTGTGTCATTCGGACATAGTAAATTTACCCATCCTAAGAATCGTTCATCATTGCGCTCCTACGAAGAACTGAAAAATAAATGAAGTCTTCCCGACCATCGCAAGAGTTTCTCATCGGTATCCGATCGAAAAGAATTTCCGAGTGTCATATTTTCCTCACCTCGAAAACAGATGCGTTCGAATTAAATGATGAAATTATAGTAAAGTCGTCTCAACGATCGCAAGAAAATTTTCCCGCGTCAGCAAATTAGGAAATGTGTCGTCCTTACATCCACTCCTCGAAATAAATCATCGTCTGACCTCTTCACGTCTGTTATTTCCAGTGTTAGAATACAAACTCATACAGGACGTCGACCCCTGTACTGAGTATAATTTTTCATTTAATAATCTTCTTCAAATATTCGCATCCGAATCTATTGAAGAACGAGTGTGTGTGTTTCCATCACGAAAAGTTCATCAGTTTTGTTTTGATCGTCCTCTTCGATCCCAGACAAGCGCCATAACATCTGTACAGTTTCGTTTTGTTTTGTTCATTTTCAACAGCATTCAACAGGATTTGATTCATTGAAAAAAAAACATTCCTGCATGTGTGAAAACTCCAAGATACTTCACCGTCTGTAAAAATTTTAATACTATTTAATATTTGATAATCTGTAAGTTACTTTTTTTTCTTCGCATATTCATAGTTGCTATATTTTTATATTGAAAGATATATGCTAATTTGATATTTAATTTCAATCATCAAAAGTGCGTAATAATATTTCTTTTTAAAATAATCTAAATAGTGATTTTCAAGTTGTTGTATTTATGTATTTTATTTAAGTACAAACTGATTTATTATACTTCAGATATTTTTTGTTCCGTAACTTTAAGAACCGAAACTTCTAGTTCTGATAGAATTTAATATGACCTTGAAGCGACGCGCCAAGTCTCACTAAGTATTCCTAATATCAGTCACTTCCAAAGCGATGAGTCAGAACAAGTACTGAATATATATATATTCTTTTTATTATTTTCTTTTCGCGCTACGAAAAACTGTTCTGATTTATTTTCTTTTTAGAGTTATGACTCAGCGTATCCCATCTTTCGATCGTATAAAGTGTGCACTTTTATTTTCAATTCTATGAACGTTATTTTTATGAAGTTTTTTTAAGATAATACGTCTTCAATATTTAACTCAAATTTAATAGCAATTGTTTGCTGTATCTATTTATTTATTTTTACTAATTGTACATATATACTTCAAATTAACAATTGAAATATTTAGAATTTAATTTATTTTTTATGCGAAGCTTATAACTAAAAAATAAATAAACGCATTAAGTTCTTTTGAATATAAATTTTTTTTTCATTGCTGAAAGTTACTCATGGTTTTCTAATAAAGTATTTTATTTACTATTCATTTTAATAGCATTTTATATTAGGGAACTCCAATGGTACAAATACTTTTATATATTAATACTGAAGTAATTTATTTACTTTGTTTATTGTTTAAATTCATACAGTATTTTTGATGTAATTTTGGGTTTTCTTACTTTACAGTTGATTTATTGCCAAGCATTATTTTGAAAGTTATTAAGTGTTATTTTTTCAATCTTTAATTCAATTGTGTAAAAATATTTTGTGCATTTTAAGATCTGGTTATAAGGAATTGGTTTTAAATTACCCAAAGATTAATTTTTAATTTCAAGCTTAAAGCAAAACTAATTTAATTTGACTTTTATTTAAACACGCTGAAGTATAGAGAATTTCGGATAAATTTCAAAATTAATACAGCTCTTTGATTGGCACCAAGCCCCTTTTTTCTTTCAAAACGTCTTTCTTACTAAAAGGCAAAAAAGAAGATTTGATTGCTCTCGCGAATCAATTCGGCGTAACTGTTGACGTAGACTTGACGAAACTCAAAATTAAAGATCTGATTTTAAAAACTGATGAATACGATCAGGAAGATACCAAAGTGATGTTAGAGTGTATCATTGAGGACAGACATCTAACAGAAGAAAGAAAAGAGCGATTGTGGAAAGAGGAACGTGAACACGAACTTGAAAGCTGAAAATCCAAGCTCAAATAAATGTTGGTCATGAAAAATCCGCAGATATTTCAGTGACTAGTAAGACTTCGCAAGAGATGTTTCACCGATTCAACATGAAAGATGACATAAGTTTAAATTTAACATTATTTGAGCATCATGCCAATTTAGCGTTATTACCGAAAATTCAATGGGTCCAGAAGTTACTAGGATTAATTCCTCTGGCAATTGCTCATTTAATTGCTCGGGAACCGGAGGAAAAATCGAACGATTACGACCATGTGAAGAATCTGCTGTTACAGAGATTCAAGTTGTCCCCGGAGAAACTGCGACAATTATTTGTTTCACATCAAAAAGCTCCTGAGAAAACATGACAAGATTTCTATCACGAATTGCAGGCTTACTTTGATGGATGGGTAACAGGTCTAAAAATAGACACCTACGAAAAATTACGTGAACTTATCATTGCGGACCAGATGAAACGGAAGGCACCACCAGAGCTTCAGAATCACTTTCTTGATGAGTGGGCATCCATAACTTCAACTACTGAGTTGGCAGAAAAATTCGAACGATATGACGATGTCAGGAGAACATAGAGACCAAAATCACCAGATCCATTCTTCAGAAGGGAAGAAGAAAATAAAGAAGCAAATAAATTTCTGAATCCCCCACGAAAACCAGCGAATTTCCAAGATAGAAATAAGTTCCAGAAGAGACTCTTAGAGCCAAACAGAATCTCATATGTCAAGGAAAATAAACCATTTAGACCTGTGAATTGTTGTTACAGCCAGACACTAGGACATTATGGCGTAGAATGTCCACGACAATCCAAAAATATGAAAAATAATAAGTTCGAGAAGAAACCTTTGCAGCTAAAAAGAAACGCATACGTCGTAAAAAATAAACGATGGAGATCTGTGAATTGTTGTTACTGCCAGACACTAGGACATTATGGTGCAGATTGTCCACGACGACCCAAAAATACGAAAAATAACAAGACTTTAGCACCTATTGTACAAACTTGCTCTAAAATTTCACGAGAGAAAACGAGAACAAGAAGAGTAGCTTTGAGAAACAAAACTTTCAATGCATTGATCGACACTGGTAGTTCAGTAACACTCCTCCGAGAAGATATTAGCAAACAAATCATCAAGCCTTCAGAACTCTCAAGAGAAACGATTATATTATCTGGTTTGGGAAAGTCACAAGTCAAAACAAAAGGATCATTTCAGCAAGATATCGAATTAGATGGACAAAAATATTCTCTGTCATGGCATGTGGTACCTACTTCATATTTAGATTTTCAGGCAGTTATTGGATCTGACATTTTAGAACAAGCCTCACTTGACTTCACCAAAGAAGGCGTCAAATTTCGAAGAAGAGAAGATGCAGAAATATTTTCCATGCATGCGCAGCTATACGAGGCCAGACCACAAGACGAAATAGAAATAGAGCACATTTCTAATCCCGAAGTAAGAAAAGAATTATCGGAGCTAATTTCCAGTTACAAGCCAGAAAAAAATGAAGCTACAGATGCACCCATTAGAATAACTTTAAAGAACGACATTCCAGTCCACCAATCTGCAAGAAGACTCTCATTTCCTGAGAAACAAGAAGTGAATAAACAAATCGACGAATGGTTAATACAAGGAAGAAAAACAGAATTACATACGAACGCAAGTCAACATGGGTATGGTGCCATTTTTCTGCAAGAAGGCGAAGATAGAAAATTGTATCCTGTCAAATCTACTTCTACTGAGGACGCACTAGACAAACTAAGACTACAACAGAAAACTTTTGGCAATCCAAAGAGAATAATCACTGATAGAGGATCAGCATTTACCTCTACAGCCTTTAGTGACTATTGTAACGAAGAGAATATCCAACATCTACAAATTGCAACCGGAGTACTCCGAGGAAACGGCCAAGTAGAAAGAATACATCGAACACTCATACCTGTCTTGACCAAATTAACTATTGATGACCCTACAAAATGGTACAAGCATGTAGACAGACTACAGAGAATCCTCAACAGTACCTCAAATCGTAGTACCAAATGGACACCTTTTGAACTGTTAATTGGCACTCCTATGAGGAATAAAGAAGACCTCCGAGTGCGAGACTTACTGTTGGAAGAATTAATGGAAGAATTTCAAGAGCAGAGAAATCTACTTCGACAAGATGCAAAAGCAAACATTCAGAATATACAGGCCGAAAATAAGAAGAACTACGACAGAAAGCGCAAGAAGGCCCCAGTATATCAGAAAGGGGATTTGGTAGCCATTCAACGAACTCAATTCGGAACTGGACTTAAGTTAAGACCTAGGTTTTTAGGATCATATAAAATTGTCAAAGTAAAACCGAGATATCGGTATGATGTTGAGAAAGTAGGCGACCATGAAGGTCCTCATATGACCACATCATCTGCTGATATGATGAAATTTTATTCACCAGGCTGAATAAAAAGCAATCAACGCGATAGTTAATTAGCTATTTTATTGTGTTATATATTTCCTTTTTATGTATATTTTAATATTCTAACAATTTTAATTCAATGAATATACACATTTTTTCATGCTCCGTGTATCATATTTTCATTTTGTAGTGAACTTTTAAATTTTTGCATTTATATTTTCGACGTTTTCCCAGTGATGTAATAAGCAAATTATAACTGCTAATATTATGTACCTTTTCTTAAGAATTGATATAGAGCGAATTTTAGATTTGTTGATTTTTGTAACAGTTTTGGTCGAGTTTGATTTAATATCAGTCTTGAATGTCAGTATGTAAATAACGATGAGGTCATCGTTCTATCAGAATTGGCCGAGCTGTAGAGATTTAATCAGCGGCCATTGCTGTTAAATATTTAGTTTTGCTGTTAAATATTTTTACAATTTGTTGCAATAGATGTCACCACGGGTATCAAAATATCGCTGAACTTCAATCCAAGACGTGTGACGTCAGAATTTGAGAAAGAGCGAACTGCGCATTCGCTCGCCGGACGGAGACGAGAGAGGGTGTTCTTTCCGATCATGTATCTTTAAAAAACGAAACGCCATGAAACAACTCTTGGCGGCATCTATAGGTAATTCTTTTTTTTTCTCTGTCGTAAATAGTCCTGTCGTAATTGTGAATGTCTTTTTCTTTACTGTAAATAAATTTCTTTCATATCAAAAGCTTCTTTTTCTTCATTCAGTGACCCTAGACACTGAACTAAATGTGGTTGGAGGGGCATTCTGTCCCACCCAATTCCTACATACATGGCTCAATATAGTTAATAAATTGCATCCCAACTTTTAAAACAATTAATAAACTTCTTTATGGGTTTCATATTTCAGCTTTGATTAAAAGAAATGGAAGATAAAATAATTCAGCAAAAGAGATTAACATTATAATATGATTTATATATACAAACAAAAAAAATTATCAAGAATTTTTTTTCATACTTTTAAAAGAATTTTAAAAATTTATTAAATGCCGTCTTCCTACATATCATAAAATGAATTCGCATAAAACATTTTTTGATCACATCATACCCAGAAACTGAATATTTCACCTACCTGATGTTATTATTCTGGCCATCTTCGAATGATCTTGATTCGTATTAAATCGTACAAATTCCTTTTAAAAGTTTTTTTCATATAACATGGATCCCATAGAGCCGGTTTCTCATGAACAAGATCAATGAGAGCCGACTCTTTCTCAGCTGACCATACACATCTTTTCGCCATTTTTAAATTTTAGGAGCACTAAAAACACGATGTTGATTGATTGAAAGTGAGGTAAAAAGTGGCAGAAGTAATCAAACTACTTTTTACTCCAAAGACTGAGGAATTTGATAAAAAAAACATTGATTAGGATGGAATTTGCTAATTACTGTTTACAAAGAAGTTGGCGTCAATCGCGGCGTTCATGGCACACTACGTCACTATTGAAGTTCCATATAATTGGTTGAATTTCGTTGGCAGACAAAATTTTAGTCACCATCGACAGTAATTTCGGACTTGTTCGGAAAAGTTGTCGATCATTAAAAAACTTGCTTTACCATTTCTTGAGGGCAAAAAAGGGAGCTTGCTCACGGAAAGTGTGACGGTATTTTGCCGTGTGATAAGGCCTTTAAGAAGACATCAACCGTATCGTCCATTGATAACATTTCACTTTTTCTTATCTCACATTCCCTTCTCATTAGCTCACAACTTGAGATAGGGGGAAGAGAAAAACAGGAACCCTTAAATGTACGGGCAGCGACAGTTTTAAGACACTTGGTATTTCCGTCAAAAGACGGGTCTCGCCATTTTGAATCGAAAAAAGATTCCGTCTTTTTCTGGATGTCGCCGCTTGGAGGGTTAATAAAGGATAGGTTTTGATTCTGGCAACAAAATATGAGAAGATACACAAAAACATTTTAGAAACCGTGTTACGAAAACCATTTCACAAAAGGAATCTACTTAAAAATGATTTTTTTGTTTGTTTGTTCAATAACAAAGATAGTGAAGTTTTACGTCTTAAACTTCTTCTAGTTTAGCAGATTGAATCTTTTTAAGCTCATGCAATTCGAATTTCCCTTCAAAATTAATAAATCAGATCGAAATGCAGTTTTATAATACGAAAAAAAAAAAGCTGTTGTTTCTGCGTGAACTTTAGCATGCATGTTAAACTTTAATTAATCTGAGTTTGAAAACTGGTACGTTTCATTTTTATGTTATTATTATTTTTTTTTTGCACCAAAGTCATAAAAGTGAGATGCCACACATTAGGATAAGCTAGAAAAGTCAGAGAGCTATGTAAATTTCTGTTGAATACCTGGAAAATTTTCATTTGAAGATATTTGCTCCTTTTTTTCTGTTAAAAAAATTGCATGAAAATTGCTTTGAAATTTATGACTTGGAACTACTTGAAACTGCATATTTCTTTTCTTAATACATTCAACCGTGTTACTTATATTTGGGCCACAGTAAAAGTCTCATCGTATCGCATTTCCCATATCCCGGTAACAATTATTTGAATTCCTACGAAGTATCTTCATTTGTATTTGGAAAAATATTCCACAAAATTTAATGAAACTGTTGAATTCTTATAAAAACAATACAAAAATGATTCATTAAAATAATAATTTGAATGTGAAAGTTTATAAAGCATTCGGCAAAAGCTCAGGTTGGTTATGACAATTTTGACAAAAAAATTATTTCTTATCATTTCCCACTTGTCTTTGATCCTTCTGTTTGGTGTCTTCAACTTGAATAATATAGTTTACATGTGTATTTAATTATTACAGAATCATTTTTATGAACTAAAATGTTTTCCTGACTCAGTTGAAGACAGGCTTTCATAGTATTTTCAAACAACCCTAATAATTCTTTGTATCTTCTATATTTACATTTTTCTTTTTTACAGTTTTGTAAATAATCAGAAGTTAAATACCAAGTTTTCTGTTGTAATAACAATAACGTTTATCTGAATAATCTATACCACTTTTATCATTATTATATTCGTGAACAATTATTAGTTTCAGCTTTCTCATGTTTCTTGACTGGTAGAGAAAACACGAATGTTTTGTTTAGTTTGTGCATTGATGAGAGCGGGTTTTGTGAATAAAATTCTCACGTCCCGCGCCTTTCTCCTTTTGAGTACGATAATCCCGCTATCATCTTTGGATGCCATCTCTGCTTTTCTTAGTTTACCATGAAGAAAAACTTCTGATTTTTATTTTTTAAAATAATTCTCCTCTTTTACTCATCATAAAATTTAATTCAATTTCGGGCAACTCACTACCCTCAAAAATAGCCCAAAGCATCTTTTTTCTCCATTATGCATGTCGTCGTCCCGTTCAGTTTTGAGATCTACGCTTTCACTTTCAGAAAGCCGAGCCTTTATAGGAAATTTTCGATCACTCTTGTCACTTCAGAAAACATCTAGATCCTATTGTTGTTAAACATTCTTTACCATACGACACCCGTTTTGGGAATTTCGGTTCGTGGAATTTTTCTATCCACATATATCATACTTTTCGCTGCTAATCACTCAAAGAAGCCTTCTTGCTGCTACACTGTCAAGCGTGAACGCTTTTCTTGTCCGCTCTTAGGTGTAACTTCCTTTCTTAGCGAGTAAACCATGCTATAAGAGGGTCTGTTTTGGAACGATTACGTTTTTAACAAGCAAAAGAAACAGAAACGTACCTAATTATCTTTAAGAGGCTTAATTGCATTTTTTGATAAATCCAATATTTTGAAAATAGCTTTTACATAAGATAATCTTATTCCCATGACTACATTAAACGATATTCCTTCATCGAAACAAGTCAATGAAGAAGTTGACTTGCAAAGAAAAAAGGAAAGAGAATAGGAAAATTTGACGAGATCGAAAAGGTTTTAGCTCGATGCAGAAAGCAGAAAAAGCTCAAAATATACCGATTTCTACCGTGATTCTCAAAGAAAGAGCAATGAAAATAGCTGAGAAGTCGATTATTAAAGATTTCTTTGACAGCAGTGGTTCGCTAGAACGTTTCAAACACGTACATTGCCTTTCATTTAAAACAACTTGTAAAAAAGCAGTTGTTAATAGTGATAGAACAATCATCTGAAGGTCATTTTTTTCTAGATATGCATTAAATATTTTTTATCTTGACAAACCTGGCTTATTTTACCTATTTTGCCTTTTAAAACTCAGTCATTTAAGGGTGAAAAGTGCCTTTCTGGCTAAGTAATGCCTCACACTCCTGCTTGAAGCTAATATGAGTGGGAATGAGAAATTGAAAAGACTTACGAGAATTAAAGGCAAAAAGCCGTTCTGCTTTAAAAGTGCTAAATCCTTTCCAACTGAATATGAAGCATTTTCAAATGCATGGATGATTACAACGATTTTCACATTTATAAATTGGATCCTATTTTTCGCGTCGGAAAAGAAATATTGCCATCATTATCGATAAATATACTGCATACAATCAACTCGAAAATTTAAAAGCGATCGAAATTGTTTTCTCTCTCCAAATCTAAATGCATTTCTTCAGTCTTTAGTAAAAGGATAATTCTTTACTTTAAACTTAAATACACACACATAAAAATGTTTCTAAAAGATCTAATAAAAGCATTGGATAAAAACGAAAAGTTAAAAATTTCGGTTTGAAAAACAACTAAGTATGCATACAAAAGTTGTATATCCGTTTCCTTAAAAACTGTTTTGAATTGTTTTCTGCATGCAGGATTCATAACAAACTCAGAATCAAAAGGAATCCTAAGCGAAGACCGGATAGATCCGGAAACATTAGAGACTTTGCTGAATAAGTACAACGTAAATAATTTTAATGTGATTGACAGCATCGATGGTGAATGAAATCTGCTCACAAGAACTATAAAAGCTTAGGCATCCGAATTTTGAAAGAAAAACAAAATAGTTCAAGTCAGGATAGGGATGTCGTGAATCTAAATAAAACCCAACCAGCAAGATCGAAACAAACGAAGTCCTGGAGAAAGTTC